>LR749489.1:898067-1016409 GCA_902729485.2 Mus minutoides
CCCGCCGCAGCGGCGCTCTGACCAGCCAGGGGGCCTTGGCGACGCTCTGACAAGCGAAGGGCCGCCCGAGCTCTGACCGGCAAGGCCGCCCGAGCTCTGACCGGGAAGACCGTCCGGCTCCGGGAAGACTGTCCGGCTCCTGGAAGGCCTGTGGCTCCGCCCCATTGCAAGATGGCGCAGGACCGGCAGGCTGCCAGGGAAGAGAGCCTAGTGCGCATGCGCAGCACTTTCCTCAGGCCCTCCTCAGGCAGTAGCCCCTCCCGAAGGGAAAATATGGTAATGAGGCACTGCTTGTAGTACCAATGAAGGGAAAATATGCTAATGGCTGTGGATTGTGGCACCAATGAACGGGCCACATGCAAATGAGGTGTGGCTTGGTGCACCAATCAGCAACCACTATGACACCCCTCCCCCTTCCCTGGGAGTGTATAAAAGCAGCAGCTCTGCTGCTGTCCAGGGTCCCGGTGCTCCAGAATAAAGCTGACTGAGAAGATCCCGGTGGTGGGGTGTCTTTCTTGCTGGTTGACGGAGGCAGGGAGGCGCGCCGCACATGACAACCTGGGCTATACAAAGAAACCCTGTCCCCTGTCTTAAGAAACCTGCCTCTTGGCTAGGAGGTGGGAGTGGGTGGATGGAGGAACACCCTCATAGAAGCAAGGGGTGGGAGATGGGATGGGAGTTCCTAGGAGGGGGGAAACCGGGAAAGGGGATAACATTTGAAATGTAAAGAAAATACTACCCCCCCAAAAAAAAGAAAAGAAAAAGAAAAAAAGAAACCTGCCTCTTGTATCAACAGAAATGCTGACCCAAATCAAATCCAGAAAGGAAAAAAATTTCAAAATTGTTTTTTCACCAGGTGTGGTGCCATAAATGTTTAATCCCAGCACTCAGGGGGTAAAAGCAGGCAGATCCCTGTGAGTTTAAGGCTAGTCTGGTCTACATAAGTTCTAGGCCAGCCATGGCTTCATAGTAAGACCCTATCTTAAAAAAACAAAAAATTTAAAATGTCCACTTGATTTTGATTCCAATCCTTTTCACTTTTATTGTGACTTCTATACCATTTGAATCTAAAGCTAGTTACATAAAATTATAAAACATGCAAAAAATCAACAGATAGGGGAAGAATGAGATAGAAGGGGAATGGAGGGAAGGAAGGGATGTAACCAACAGACAGTGTCCACAAGGAGTGAACTGGCCTTCTCCAGGAGACTTTGACCACCCTGCAGGGACGGCAGGCACACAGAACAGAAACAGCGGCATACAGGTCAGTTATAGCACATTTGACGCTAATGCTTAAAGTCTGAGTAAGAAAGCCCAAGACCATGACTGCCTTGTTGACAGATCCTCATTAGAATTAGGTCGAATTGTGCTAAACTGACCAGCAAGTCATCATGGTATTAAAACACCTTTTTTTCCAACTGATGCTTTACACCTTTTTAAAATGTGTTTAAGTATCTTGCCTACATTTACCTATGTGCACTGTGTGTCCCTGTGCCCATACAGACCAGAACAAGGCATCTGATCCTCTAGAATGAGGACTTACAAATGGTTGTAAAGTGAAGCGGGTTCTCTCCAAGAGCATCAAAGTTGCTTTTAACCACTGAGGATCTCTCCAACACTTAGTTCAATGTTTCCAACATAAAGTTTGTTAAAATGATGTTTCGAAGAGGGAGTGCAAAAGGTGGGAGTGGACACTTACCTGTATCATGCATTCAAACTGGTACATACAAAGGCCCAACTCTGCCATACTTGGCTTAAATAGTTCACGAAGTCTGTAGTCTTGCATTAATTTAACAAATACACAAAAAGCTTCTTCTTCTGGCATCTATTTAAAAAAAATAACAACAGAGATCAAAATTTCATGGCATACAAATAAAACAAAATCATATTTAAACAAAGTATCATTCGTTAACAGTTTCTTTTTTCCTTTGAGCAATATGTGTTTATCTGTGCTGGTTTTCAAATGGAGAGATCAACCATGGATGGCACTTCTTGGGTTCCATGCGGCCTGTTCTCTTGAGACAGGGTCTCTCACCATCCTGGGACTCACTGAGCATAGGTTTCTAGCACAGGCACATTCCCACACTCGGCTTTCTCACAAGGGTTCTGGATGCTGAACTTAGCCTACGAACAATACTTTGAATGGAAACAGAGTACAATACAAAAAGTAGTACAATTATCAAAATCAGGCAGTTCCAGGCTGCCAAGCCTGAAAATATAAACTCTGAGACCAACTGCCTCAACTTGTCTAAGTCAGTAATTTAATCAGCCTATATGTCCATGGCCATACTACCCTGACAAAACCTAGCTAACCTAATCAACTAGTATCCATTTATAGGTAGATAGCTTTCTCTTATAAATACAAGAATAACACCAACAAAACACATATAAACTTTACTCTCAAGGAGCTTAAACTTTCCAGAGATAAACAGATAGTACATAAAATAAATTATATTTATAAGTCAGTGGTGATGAATGCTATGGAAATAAACTGGAATATATGGAAATGCTGGAGAGACAAACTGCTATTTATATAAGTCAGAAATGGAAACTTGATAAAACAAATTTTAAGAAACTATTAGCCGGGCAGTAGTGGCACAAACCTTTAATCCCAGAACTTGGGAGGCAGAGACACGTGGATCTCTGAGTTGGAGGCTAGCCTGGTCTACAGAGTGAGTTCCAGGACAGCCAAGGCTACATAGAGAAACCTTGTCTCAAAAAACCAAAAAAAAAAAAAAGAAACTATTAAAAGAGACCAGGGATTATCTGAGGAAAGAGGAGCCCTAGAAGACACAGAGTATAGACACCCTAAGACAGAACAGAATCCCTGTTATGGAGTGAATCAAAATGGCCCACCACTCAGTCCTAGTTAGTAGACGTTTTGGAAAAGATTAGAAGGTGTGGCCTTGTGGGAGGAGGTGTGTTACTGGCTGTGGATTTTTTTTTTTCTTTCCCGAAACAGGGTTTCTCTATATAGCCCTGGCTGTCCTGGAACTCACTTTGTAGACCAGGCTGGCCTCAAACTCAGAAATTCGCCTGCCTCTGCCTCGAGTGCTGGGATTAAAGGCGTGTGCCACCACACCCAGTGGCTGTGGATTTTTGGGATTCACACCCCGCCCAGTATCTTATCTCTTTTTCTATTTCTCTATAACTCTCTCCTCTCTTGCTCCTCTCCTCTTTGCCCCTCTTCTCCTCTCTCTCCCTCTCCACCTCCAACCCTGACTTATGGATCAGATGTGATACATGGCCTCACCATGAAACAGTAAGCAAGCCCTCAAATTAAAAAACAAAAACCAAAAAAAAAAAAAAAAAAAAAAAAAAAAAAAAAAAAAAAAAAAAAAAAAAAAAAAAAAAAAAAAAAAAAAAAAAAAAAAAAAAAAAAAAAAAAAAAAAAAAAAAAAAAAAAAAAAAAAACGCTTTTTTGTAAGTTGCCTTGGTCATGGAGTCTTTTCTTGGCAATAGAAAAGTAACTAAGACAAACCTTAAGATGGAATCCTGCTAGCATGCTTGATTAGCAAACAGAAACCACTAAGCTAAAAGCCAAGTTATGCCATAAACAAAAGTCCAATATGCAAAAGCACTTAGCAGATCCAAGCAGAGTAAAAAAAATTAACCAGATTAAACTTGTATTGCTGGGCTGGAGAGATGGCTCAGTGGTTAAGAACATTGACTGCTCTTCCAAAGGTCGTGAGTTCAAATCCCAGCAACCACATGGTGGCTCACAACCATCCATAATGAGATCTGATGTCCTCTTCTGGGGTGTCTGAAGACAGCTACAGTGTACTTACATATAATAAATAAATCTTTAAAAAAAAAAACTTGTATTGTTTAAAAGAAGTCATATGAAAGGAGTTATAAAAAAGAAAAAAGTAAAATCAAAATTCTCAAGCTTTGGGTCATTCTGTAAGCTTTTACTTTTACTTTAAGACAGCTGTAAAGCTTTGAGAAGTCTGAACAGAAGTGATATATGATGTAAATACTAAAAGAACTTCTAAGTTTTAAATTATCTATAATTGGGCTTTAAAAATATAAATCACTAGGAAATACATAATAAGAAAATAACTTTTAAAAAGCATTAAAACATTTAAGAAATAGCATCTGCATAGCTAGGTATCTTTCTAAAAATAATAGTCTTCCAATCTTCATTTGGAGTCTGTAAATACATTTCTTTTGGGGTGGGTCTTTTTTCCCTGACATAGGGTTTGTTTGTGTAGCCATGACTGTCCTAGAACATACTCCATAGACAAGTCTAGCCTTGAACTCAGAGAGATCCACCTGCCTCTGACTCCAGAGTGCTGGAACTAAAGGCATATGACACCTCCACCCAGCTCTGTAAATACATTTTAAAAGAAAATATCCCCCAAAAGGTCTCTCAGTATCCCACTTACTGGAGATGTTTGCTAATGACAAAATACATTTTCTCCAACCTTAACAATTTCATCCTCAAGACAGAAGGCACCTGCATGTCCTTCCTCTGTCCTAACACTGCCACATTCTGCTGTGGAAACCATCCCCATAGTCCTAACTTATGTAGATCACAGTAGGAAGCCTGAGATCCCAGCCCTCTCCATTTTATATGGTTCTCCTCAACTGACTATTTCCAAACGACTGCATATATCCATATATTACTATGTGCGTTGTGTTTAAAGAGATAACACAAATCTGCTTAGCTCAGTGAAACTGAAGATGGTTTTAAAATTTTCCGTTTGACCTAAAAAGCTCAGACAGTTACTACTTACTTACGTGCATTAACTCACCTGCATCAGCAACAATCCAACAATGAAAGCGCTGCCCTGACAGTAACCAACCTCACGGTCCACTAAGGAGTATGCCTAAAAAGCAAAACATGACGTTCAAAATACTTCAACGTGTACCTTCTATCTTCCTTCTCCAAAAACCTAAAATTGGTGAGACAGTTAAATTAAAAGTCCATTTATTTTTTAAAAAAAGCTCTTGCTTACTTGTTGCAGATGTTATTCTATAAATATTTAAAAAGCAAATGGTTTATTACATAAAATCTCTTTTGACAATTTCCCAATAAGAAAGTGGCAGCTCCTAAGGACAAAGAAAATAAAGCAATTTGTACTCAGAAAGGTCGCAGAGCTTAAAAGTCAGATTTTTATGATAGCGATAAACAGTGCGTTCAGTCAGGTAAGGAGCTAGTGTTTCACAGAGGTGGGTTTGAGGGATGGAAACGTGGGGAGGCAACACTGAAGAGGCAGCCGTAAACTTTTAAAGAGCCCAGCACACTTAACAACTAGGACCATATCACGGGTCATGACCCCGTTACAGTATGAGCTATCTATCCTCACAAAGAACCTACAGTGATCAGTGAGAGTAAATTATTTTTTGTCAACCGATGGTAAATAATGTGACAAATTTTCAAATTACATGTTGATGAAGCGTCAGAATTAAAGCAGAAAGTGAACTAAAAGTAAATTATTACCCAAGTACCTGATTATCATGATGGGAATTCATGTTTCACTATGGAAATGTGTAATTTCAACCTCTTACAGATTCATTTCATTTTTTTTAAATGAGTAAATAGAGCTCACCTTCATTACATTAAATAAAACCTCCTGTCCAAGGCTATCTTTTTCCTTAAAAAAGTTGTGTTCTGGATAAGTTCTAGCAATGTCCCTTCGGATCAGTTTTTCACAAGGTGAAGTCATTTTCAGGAGTTCTGAATACTGGTCCTTAATTGTCATACTCTGTGCATTACATAAAAGTTGCCAAACGATTGCTCTGAAGTGATGGGGTATCCCTTTACGAACAAGCTCCTAAAAACAAAAAGAAAACAAAACTTTTAAATGTCTCATTCCTTTTGATCCAAGAGTTTAAGGGAGGGGAATGTTGAAATGGAAACCTTTATGAATTTTATAATTAAAAAATTTTTTAATAATAATGAAAAAAAATTTTTAACAAGGTTACAATTTGACCTTGGGTAAGTTCTGATTAGGGACTACATGATAAATTGTCGTCTCTCTGAGAACATGGCCTTTCAAGGCGTGAAGGCCCTGTGATTGTCCAGAGCTACACACATCATTCTACTGCACCATCACATTTAAAGGGCTGCTGAAGGAAAAAGGCAAAATGCTAACACAGGATATCTCAGTTTCATTTCTGAATTTACAAAATGGGAGAATTTAACTTCTAAAAATATTTTTTTTCAACTGTGAATCTCTACAACCTAGATTTCTTTCTATCAAGCATGAACAATGAAGATATATAAAGGCAACCTGTTCCTAACAGCATTCAGGTTACTAGGAGAATCCTTGCATTTTTCCTAATGCCTCTTACCCTCTGGGATAAGAGAAAGAACTTCAATAAACAATGCAAATACCTTCACTTGCTTTTCTTTCTTCTTGCGGACATCATCCCATTCATTCACAATTCTTCCCCAAAGAATCCAAGAGTCTTCCTCCAGGTGGCTGAGGTTGCTAGAGGCTGATGAACTTGATACAAGAGAGGAACCACTGTTTCTTCTTGACCCATTCACTGATCTTAAAGACTTACTGTCTGTCTCTATTAATCTAAACAGAATTAAAGGTGTTTAAGATACCATCTCACATGATACTAGATAAAGTAAGGACAGCATTTAAAAACTTCACGACAATAATAAGCTTTTGTTGTTGTTGAGATAGGAATTCTAGTTGTAGCCCTGGCTGTCCTGGAACTCACTCTGTAGACCAGGCTGGCCTCGAACTCAGAGATCCACCTGCCTCTGCCTCTAGAATAAAGGCAAGCGCCATCATGCCAGCTCTAAGTTACAGTTTTAACAATTTTTGTTGGGTTGAAATCAGCAACTCTTGCACTTTTTCACTATGCTTAGCAGTTAAAAAACTGAACCAATAAGATGTATTTTAAGCATTTAATAAAATTAGCCCCATTATAATTCATATTCATTGCCACAAAGAGGCCAATGAGAAGGCTCAGAAGATAAAGTGCTTGCTGCCAAATCTGACAACCTCAGCTCAATCCCCAGTGCCCACATAACAGAAGAAAACTGACTCCCCTGGGTTCTCTCTGACCTCCACATGTGTGCCACAGCACCACACACAAAAGAAATACAACAAGGAAGGGAGCTCAGCACAGTGGTGCATACCAATAGTCTTAGAATCTCAGAACTGACTCACCTATCAGGAATTTCACTTATTCACTTAATCCCAAGAGTTTTAAGACCAGCCTAGACAATTTCAAAAACAATTCAAGGATCAATAAAATGACTCAACAGGTAAAGGCACTTGCTGATAACCTGGGTGCAATCCCTGGGGTTCACACGGTAGAAGGAGAGAATCAACTCCCACAAGTGGTCCTCTGACCTCCACACATGCCCCCAAATAAATAAATAAATAAATAAATAAATAAATAGGTAGGTAGGTGTACTTTTTAGATATTTTACATTCAAGTTAGGGAAATCAGGGTGGGAGTGGCTCCATGGGGGAAACATATATTAATATATACTTAACATCTACTAATCCATAAATCCCATATTTACTATGTGACTAGACCTAAAAAGTAATGATTAATCAAATCCCTTCTCTTTTTTCCTCTTCCACACACATGTATAACCTATATATCTAAACAAAGTGTGTGTGTGTGTGTGTGTGTGTGTGTGTGTGTGTGTGTGTTTTGTAACTATACATTATACATAAAGATCTGGCAAGAACAGGCTCAGATTCCTAGCCAGTAGCAACAAGTATAGAAATCTCCTACACAGCTGAAGGGTCTGCAGCCCCATAGGAGGAACAACAATAGGAACTAACCAGTACCCCCAGAGCTCCCTGGGACTAAACCACCAACCAAAGAGTAAACATGGAGGGACTCATGGCTCCAGCCACATCAATGAGAGGAGAGGCCCTTGGTCCTGTGAAGGATCGATAACCCAGTGTAGGGGAATGCTAGGACAGGGAAGCAGGAGGGGGTGGGTTAGTGAGCAGGGGGAGGAGGGGTGGGATAGAGGGATTTTCAGAGGGGAAATGAGGAAAGGTGATAACATTTGAAATGTTAACGAAGTCGGCAATAATCACATAAAGACAGTGCAGTGTCTTCAGACAACACAGAAGCACAATTTAAACCACACTAACTCACTCTAAAGTCTCCCCAAACCAAAGCTAGCCAGCACGGAGCTAACATGGCTCTCAGAAACTGGGGTCAAATTATGAAATGAGCCTGTAGCTCACTCTCCTTTCGGTCCACCTCCATTCCCTGGGGATGCCAAACACTGCAGCAGACCCAGTTCCCCCCTTTCTGGGGGCCACTTAACCCTGCCTCCTAGTCAATATCCATTCCTTTGGGTCAGCTAACAATACTACCTTGGGTGTCCAGTGGACACTGCAAACCTGGACTCAAGTATGCAATTTTCACTCTACTTCCTATCCTCCAGCAGTAAGCTTGCAGGTCCCTCTTCTCCCCAGGCCCAACCCCAAAGGCCGCCCTCACCCCCAGCCCATGCCCTAGGGACTGTTGCTGAACTTTGGTATGGACTCCGATTTATTCTTTCCTGTGGACTCTTCTCTGCCCTCTCCTCCTCCTCCTCCTCTTCTTCCTCCTCCTCCTCCTCCTCCTCTTCCTCCTCCTCCTCTTCTTCCTCCTCCTCCTCTTTTTCTTCTTTTTTGGTTTTTCAAGACAGGGTTTCGCTGTGTAGCCCTGGCTGTCCTGGAACTCACTTTGTAGACCAGGCTGGCCTCAAACTCAGAAATCCACCTGCCTCTGCCTCCCGAGTGCTGGGATTAAAGGCGTGCACCATCACGCCCAGCTTCTGCCCTCTCTTCTAAAAGCACTTCCTACCTGCTCCCCTTCAACCCCAGTGGCCATGGCTGGCAGGGACTCCCTAAACTTTCATTCTTGTGTGTCTTTATTATTTGCCTTACTGAAACCAACTTGTAGGAAGGATACCCTCTTCCAACTACACCTTAAACAGCCTAAGGACTCTGCCCCTACCTTTCAGTGTGGAGAAACTCCCTTGGATCTTTCTTGAAGCTGTTATCAGCTGTTCTTCTAGCTTACCTCTATTCCACCCACCAACCTAAGAAGCACTTCCTAGACAACCCACATCCACACTTTCCTATGATCCAGAGAGGGTAACAGACACCAAGGGATGGAACTCTCACTCAGCAAAGACCAGACTAGAAATCAGCATCTACAGCCCCAATGCCTACACACCAGTGCAAAAACCACAATGATTACTACCCTAGGCAATATGCCTCCACCTGAACCCAGGAACCCTACCCTACTATAGTAAGCCATAAGAAAGGCAATATAGCTATGAGACAAGAATTTCAAAATAGCAATTACGAATACAGTTAAGGGCCCTAAAACGGGTATGAAAAAATCCCTTAAAGAAGTCTATGAAAACACAAACAGTAGAAGGAAATGAGTAGAACAGTTTAAGACCTGAAGGTGCAAAGAGAATCATAAAGAAAACCCAAACAGAAAACTCAATAGAAAACCCAGTAAAACTTCAGAGAAAGCTTCATCAAAGCCTTGAAGACAAGGTGGAAGAAATAGAATACCTCAGTCAAAGAAAACATTGAATCTAAAAATATCCAGGCATAAAACATCCAGGAAATCTGGGACATTATGAAAATCTATAACTTATAGGAAGAAAAAGAAGAGAAAGAGGAGAAGGAAAACCATGACCACCACCACCAAATCAAAGGCACAAAAATATTTTCAACAAAAATCATAAAGACAATTTCCCTAACCTAAAGAAGGGGGTCCCTATCACCAAAAACCATATAGACAGGACAGTAGGAAGGACAAGAAATTCCAAAGAACACATGATAATCAAAATACTAAATGTACAAGTACAAAGTCAGAATAGTAAAAGCTACAAGGGAAAAAGACAAATAACATATAAAAGCAGATCTATTAGAACAACACCTGACTTCTCTAAAACCAGACAGGCCTACATGGATATTCTACAAACACTGAGAGAGCACAGACACCAGACCAGATTACTGTATCTAGCAAAACTATCAACCACAATACATGGACAAAGAAAAATAGTCCATAATAATAACCAAATTTAAACAGTATCTGGCTCTATAGAAGGTGCCATAGGGAAAACTTTAATCTGAAGAGGTTAACCACGCCCAAGAAAACACACAGAATACATTATCCCAAACGATTGAATCAAAAGCGGGAAGAAAACACACGGAATACATTATCCCAAATGACTGAATCAAAAGCGGGAAGGAAACACCAACAAAATAAAAGTAACCTTGTTTGTGATAAGTCTCAGTATTAATGGCCTCAATTTCACCCAATAAAAAGACACAGACTAAAAGAATGAATTAGAAGCCAGGCGTGGTAGCGCACACCTTTAATCCCAGCACTCGGGAGGCAGAGGCAGGCAGATTTCTGAGTTCAAGGCCAGCCAGGTCTACAAAGTGAGTTCCAGGACAGCCAGGATTATATAGAGAAACTCTGTCTCGAAAAACAAAACAAAACAAAAAAAGACAAAACAAAACAAAACAAAAGAAAGAATGAATTAGAAAACAAAATCCAGCCGGGCGTGGTGGCGCACGCCTTTAATCCCAGCACTTGGGAGGCAGAGGCAGGCGGATTTCTGAGTTCGAGGCCAGCCTGGTCTACAAAGTGAGTTCCAGGACAGCCAGGGCTATACAGAGAAACCCTGTCTCAAAAAACCAAAAAAAAAAAAAATCCATCCTTCTGCTGCATCCAAGAAATACACCTTACCATCATGGATAGACATTACTTCAGGGAAAAGGACAGAAAAAGATACTCCGAGGAAATAAATACAAGAAGTAAGCAGGTGGAGCCATTTCAACATCTGACAAAATAAGACTTCAAAACAAAATTAATCAAAGGAGATAGGAAAGAACATCACATACTAAAAGGAAAAACCCACTAAGATTGTGTAATTCTAAACATGTATGCACCAACCACAAAACCACCCAAGTTCATAAAAGGAAAACTTCTACAGAAAAAATTACATATTGACCCTGACACACTGATAACAATTTCAATACCCAACTTTTGTCAATAGGTCATCCAGATAAAAGCTAAAGAGAGAAACAGAGATCAATATCATAAGCCTAACATACATAACAGATATTTACTGAACATTTCACCCCAAACACCAAAGACTATACTTTCTTCTCAGCAGCACATGGAATGTTCTCCAAAACTGAACATAGAATTGGATACAAACCAAATCTCAATAGATAAAAGAAAACTGAAATAAGACCCTGCATCCTATTAGAATACTACCAATTAAAGTTGGACACCAACTGAACAACACACTACTGAGAAGAATGGGTCAAGAAAGAAATGGAAAAGGCAATTAAACACTTTTTAAGAATTGGATGAAAATGAAAACAAAACATACACAAAACTATGGGATGTAATCAAGGCAATGCTAAGAGGAGGCAAGCTCACAGCACTAAGTTCCCACAAGAAAATAACTGGAGAGATCTCATGTTACCACTTAGAAAGTTTTACAATAAAGAGGAGAAGTAACACCAAAAACAGTCCCCAGCAAGCAATAATCAAACTCAGGGCAGAAATTATCCAATTAGAAACAAATACAAAGATTAAATACAAAGGGAAGACCTGGCTCTGTGACAAAAATCAGTAAGATAAACCCTTAGCCAAATTAACTAAAAGGTGAAAAAGAGAATATTCAAATTAACAAAATAAGAGACAAAAAAAGGACATAACAGACACTGGGGAAATAAAGAGGATTTTAAAAAGGAATGGATAATTTTTCTAGATACATACTACCTACCATAGTTAAATCAAGATCAGAAAAGCATTTTTTTTCCTCATTCCGGTCAACCCTGCTCGCTCTGGTCCAAGGATTCATTTATTATTATTCATAGGTACAGTATAGCTGACTTCAGACGCACCAGAGGAGGGCGTCAGATCTCATTACGGGTGGTTGTAAGCCACCATGTGGTTGCTGGGATTTGAACTCATCACCTTCGGAAGAGCAGTCGGGTGCTCTTACCCGCTGAGCCATGTCACCAGCCCTCCAGAAAAGCAATTTAAATGGACCTATAACCCCTAATGAAATAGAAGCAGTCATTAAAAGTCTCCCAACCAATAAAAGCCCAGGACCAAATAGTTTTAGCACAGAATTCTACCAGACTTTCAAAGAAGAGTTAATCCCAATCCTATTCAAATTATTGCACAAAATAGAAACAGAAGAAATATTGCCCAATTCTTTTTATCAGGTTACAGTTAACTAGGATACAAGTAGGTTTCATCCCAGAGATGCAAGGATGGTTCATTATATGTAAATGGATAAAATGTAAACCATAATATAAACAGACTGAAAGACAAAAACCACATGATCATCTCATTAGATGCAAAAAAGGCCTTTGAGAAAAATCCAGTACCCTTTCATGATAAAACTCCTGGTGAATCTAGGGATACAAGGGACATACTTCAACATAAAACAGATGATTTACAGCAAGCCCACACCCAATGTCAACCTAAACAAAGAGAAACTCAAAACATTTCTACTCAAATCAGGAACAAGACAAGACCTTCCACTCTCTCCATACCTATTCAGAAAATACAATATATGAATATATGTCTTAGCTAGAGCAATTAGACAACTGAAGGAGATTAAGGGGATACAAAGAGGAAGGAAGGAAGGAAGGAAGGAAGGAAGGAAGGAAGGAAGGAAGGAAGGAAGGAAGGATCTTCATTTGCAGATAATATGAATTTATATATAAATGAGCCTAAAAACTCCACCAAGAACTGAGTGCTGGTGGCTCACACATTTAATTCCAGCACTCAAGGCTAGCCTGGTCTACAGGGCTAGTTCTAGGACAGCCAAAGCTACACAAAAAAAAAAAAAAAACACTGTCTCGAAGAAAACAAAAAAAGGCAAAACAAAAACTTTACCAGGAAACTTCTATAGCTGAAAAACACTTTCAGAAAAGTATCAGGATACAAAATCAACACACAAAACTCAGAAGCTTTTCCATATACAAATAACAGACTGAGCAAGAAATCAAGAAAACAGTACCTTTTAAACAGCCTCAAAAACTTAATACGTAAACAAATTAACTTGCAGGAACTCTAACCAAGCAAGTGAAGCCTTGTAAAATAAAAACTTTAAAACATTAAAGAAAGAAATTGAAAAGATATCAAGTGATCAAGCAATGGCGAGATCGCCAACATTCATTCATCAGTAGGATTAATATAGTGTAGATGGCCATCCTACAAAATGCAAATCTACAAATTCAAATGAAATCCCCACCGAAACTCCAACATAACTCTTTACAGAAATTGAAAAAAACAATTTTGACCTTCACAGGGAAACACACACACACAGAAAGAGAGAGAGAGAGAGAGAGAGAGAGAGAGAGAACAAGAACGAAATGGTGAAGGTATCACCATCCCAGATTTCTAGTTGTAATGCACTAATAGTGATAAAAACAGACACACTGAACAATGGAATCAAGTTGAAGACCCAAACTTAAGTCCACACACCTATAGACACCCAATTCTTGGCAAAGAATTAAAAAATGCACACTGAAGAAAAGACAGAATCTCCAACAAATGGTGCTGGTCAAACCAAATGGCTGTATATAGAAGAAAGCAAACATTCTATATCCCGTGCCCTGCACAAAACTCTACTCCAAATGGAACCAGAGACAGTGGGGGCTGGGGCTGGGGGGACTGGAACAAAAAGATTAAGAAGGAAAGAGATGAGCGGAACCAGGGAGAGACTACTGAGGAGGGACACCTAACACTAAGGGCCATTTGCAAGGTCATAAGGAAACTATTCCTGTAGGAGCTACTTAAATATATACATATGTAAAAGAAATCTAAATGGTGAGTCCCAACTAGACAGCTTACACCACCAAATCAAACTTCCATAACTTGAATCATAAGATGAATGAAGTTACATCTAGTTGAGTCATTATTCTCACAAATAGTGAGCTGGCTGCATAGAATGCTAGTGCAATAGTAGCACGGATACTGTGGGTAAGCAGCCACTGTCGGATTGGAGTGAAGACCCGCTCCACATGATGGAATCATGCTTGACATTGCTCAGGTAGCCAAGAACCTGAGACTAGATAGGCAGGCCATGGGCCTAGGGGAAAGCCAAACACTACTGTTCTGCTAAAGTAACATAGCAACAAAAAGACTCCTAACAACATTCTGCTATACACACAGATCAGTGTCTCAGCCATTGTTAGAGAGGCTTCCCCTTACTGCAGATGGGAACTAACACAAAGACCTACAACCGGATAATGTGCAGAGACTGAGAGATAATGGAACATTTAGTCCTAAGTGGGATGTCTTACTAAACCCCTCCACTCAGAAATCCACATCAGAGAGCTGTGCAGAGGCAGCACAGAAGGACTGTAAGAGCCACGGGGGATGGACGACACCAGGGAAACAAGGCCTTCTAGACACAGCAGGACTGATGCACATAAAAACTCAAGACACTGTGACATCAAACACAGAGCCCTTACCAGCCCTGGTCAGATGGCTCCCAGTGCTGAGCGGGGCGAGTGGACAAGAGGTCCACCCCTAACCTAGAAGCCATCTCTAATGGAACCTAAGTGGGTACATAAACCACACTGGAGGGTAGGGCCCATGCCAAGCAGATGGCCAATACAAAACTAACTTAATTGTGGTTTTACAGTGGTGTTTTGTTTTTGTCTCTTACTGCTTTGTTTGGGGCGTTTTTTTTAATCTTATTAGTCATTTGCTTGTGTATTGTGTGATCCCATTTTGTGTAAGTATAGGTTTTATTTTTATATCTGTGTTTCTTGTGCTTTTTAGTTTTGCTATTATTTGTTCTGCTTTGTTTGTCCTTTTTACTTGTTTCCTAAAGTAAAAGAGAGAGAGCATAAAATTAGGACTAGAAATGAATATGGAGAGTTCCCTTTTATTACTGTAAGCTTTCCAAAATGTGCTTTAAAATTATATGAATTACTTAGTGAAAGGTTATTTTTAGCAACCTTTGTAAAAAGAAGGTGTGAACAATAGAGCTGCTTTCTCAAGTTTCTTGTATATTCTAGAAAATTTTAGAATACTCATCTCAGAAGTTCTAATTACAAAAATTAAAATTCTCTTCTTAAAAAATTAAAAAATATTAGTCCCAGCACTCGGGAGGCAGAGGCAGGTGGATTTCTGAGTTCGAGGCCAGCCTGGTCTACAAAGTGAGTTCCAGGACAGCCAGGGCTAGACAGAGAAACCCTGTCTCGAAAAACCAAAAAAAAAAAAAAAATTAAAAAATAAAAAGTTCCTTCTGTCTGAGATTTGAAACATTGTGGAATACTTGACACATCAAGTCTCTTCCCAGTGAACCGCAGTCGTCAGGTTTGTTCAAAGTGAGCCAAAGGTTAAGATTTGGTAACCTGGTGACAGCTGCCCTCATGGCATCATAGCACAACCTATTATGAGTTTGTGATGATGGTTGTGTTACAAAACAAACAAACAAAAGAACCTACTACACTGCCAATCCCATCAACCCTGACCAACTGTCACCCTCCCGAGCTGCGCGAGCTGCGCAAGCTGCGTCGTCGGTCTGTGATAACGCTACTGGCACGAGCCCTGGGCAGAGGCTCTGAGCGGCGGAGGGATCCGCAGAGGCTAAGGTCTCAGAAGAAGAGTCAGCTACTGCGGCAGCACAAAAAGGGCGGCTACAGGGTGATGCGCCAACCGACGTGAAGACAGATACAGTGTCCACGGTGGCTGGCCCAGAAGCTGAGTGGGCCTCGGCCCTCAGCGCGTTCTGCCAGGGCCAGGCCAGAACTGCCCGCCTCCTCTTCTGCGGCTGATCCAAAACTAACAAGGCAGCCCCAGGCACTCGGTGCCTGCCTCCTTCCACCTGGGGCCCACCAAGACAGCCTTCCACCATGGCTCTGAAGAGAATCCACAAGGAACTTAACGACCTGGCCCAGGATCCCCCAGCACAGTGTTCAGCAGGTCCTGTCGGGGAAGATATGTTCCACTGGCAAGCTACAATCATGGGGCCAAATGATAGTCCCTATCAGGGCGGAGCGTTTTTCTTGACAATTGATTTCCCAACAGAGTACCCCTTCAAACCACCTAAGGTTGAATTTACAACAAGAATTTATCATCCAAATGTTAACAGTAACGGCAGTATTTGTCTTGATATTCTTCGGTCACAGTGGTCTCCAGCACTAACTATTTCCAAAGTACTTTTGTCCATCAGTTCTCTGTTGTGTGACCCCAATCCAGATGATCCCTTAGTGCCTGAGATTGCTCAGATCTACAAAACAGATAGAGACAAGTACAACAGAACAGCTCGGGAATGGACTCAGAAGTATGCGATGTGACTAAAGAGATTACTGGATATCCTCTACAAATAAAAGCTAGGGGAACTCTGAAAGAGAAGTCCTTTTGATTCCCACCTGACTGTTTCCCACGAACCCACGCCCACGCGGTACCTGCCTCATCCTCCCTGGTGCACCGTCTTCACCTGATACAGTGCCGCTGCATGTTGCACGCACCAGAAATACTGTATGAACACTGTCTCCTAGCAGACGAGCATTCTCCAGGCACAATCTGGATGTGAGATTAAAAGTTTTCCTTATTGACTTAAATCTGGATAACCACATGTGAGGGTGGTGGGTACACAATATTGCTCAGAAGAGGTAAAGGTCCCCCAATCTATAAGAGACAACGAATTGCTTTTAAGTGAAAGCCATTTAAATTTAATTTTTTTTAATTTATGAAAAGCTAGGTGAAGAACATGAACGTTTCTATACTCATTTTATTCCAAAAGACCTAGAACTTAAATGAACATTAAAGTCACCCAGATTAAGCCAAAGCCTACCTTTTGTATTTTAAAGTCTAATTGGTCAACAAAAATAGAATGGCACTATCAGTCCATAGAGTATGACTGGTTTTGTTCCTAAAAGCTCTTACACCTCAATGACTCAGCCTTCTTCCTTTCACACTTTCTCTCCACAGTCTTTGGTTTATTTGTGGTTTCTTAGTTGACTCATCACTAATAGCTCTTATTTTTATTATATTATCTGTTTAATCCATTTGGATGTAAGGGTAAAAGTTTAATTTGATGAAAAAAAAACTTGTGTATGAAGACCCTATTGCTCTTCTGGAACTTGTATATTCAAGAATGATTCATCTGTGTAATAAACCAATTATTCTAGCCATTACATAAATTTTGCATGAATAGGCTTTTTTACTTTAGGAACTTGTTTAGCTGAAATTAGTGGATTTTCTCTCAGCCTTGTCATGCTTTCATTTAGATTGGTCACATTTTCAAATTATGAAACAATTCTAGTTTATAGCTAAAAAGATACTTTAAGAGTAATTTTATTAAATAAGAGAGAAACATGAGCTTAAAGGCATTTTCATGAAAGAATATCCAACCTCCCAGGGATAAAACTTAAGAAACGTGCTTCGTTAATAAAACTAAGCTGCATTTTATCAAAACCTTCTGGCGCTTCTAGAAACATACATAACCAAAACAAGCGTTACTATTCAGTGAGTTAAAGAATATCTTTGGCCAAACTCAGAAAAGAGCACAATTATATAGCAAAATGTCCACATGACTACTTTGCAATGCACTTTTTAAAGGACAGCCACACAATTTTAAACTGCTGTGTATGCAGCTTTGTAAAGTCTCACACCATCCACACCCTAAATAAAGCATTATTTGAAATGTCAACTGTATTTGTCAGAAACAGCATTCTTTTCCTAATATAGTTATAAAAACCAAGCCATTCTCAGCCATACTGATATTCAGTATATAGGCAGATGCATCTTTACACTGTCACACACACATGCACATGCAGGAAGATCACAAGTTCAAGGCCAGCTTGAACTATGTAATAAGACTGTTTCAATACCCTCTCCCCTCCAAAAAAAAAAAAAAAATTGAAGAAAATGTAGCTCTAATATAGCATAGCCAGACACTGTGGCAGGCATTGGTAATTGTAACACCTGGGAGGCAGAGGCAGAAAAGCACAAGTTCAAGGCCAGCTTGGTCAATATAGCGAGCTCTAGGCTGGTCCGGGATACATAAACTTGGTTTCAAAAACAAAAATACAAAAAAAAACCTAAATACTCATATAACAACTATACAGTGTGCATAAAGCCTATGGACGTGTAGTACCAGAGCCTTCTCACCACTCCACTGGAATGTACATAATATATACAAAGCTTCTGGCAGTATCATGTCCTGGGCCTTCACACTCACTGTAATGTACAGCAGTGCAGCATACCAAGCCTTCCACTCACTCACAGGCTCAGGGCCTGCAAAATCCATGGTACATGCCACACACAAGCATACCAACCACTGTTAACTTTGATGCTGCACTTCTCTGTGTGCCTTTTCTGTCTAGACACACAAATACCACTGTCTTACAACTAACTACATTATCTTTTCCAATAGTAACATGATAGCAACAGGCAAGTTTGTATAAACACTCATCCTCACATAGTGAAACCAACACAGTGCCTCTTCTAGACCTATCCTATCATTAAGTGACAAAGGATTATATTTAGATAAGGCATGCAGAAAAAAAACATTTACAATTGTCTTAATATGTAGACTTTATAAAAATATAGTTAGAATCAAGTATTCTCATTTCTTACTGTTAAATGTAATTAATAATTTAGGACCCAAAACAGATGGCTGATGGCCATGGAATTTCAACAAAAGCAGTAGTGGTAGAAGGCCTACTGCCTGAATGTCAACACCTTCTAGACTTGAGCCTGGCAACTGGGAAAATGGAGTGTAGCACCACTGATAAAAATCTGGCCACTGAGAAGTTCCTCTAAAACGTAGTCTCTTCACCAGATGGGTTTACCATCCTGTAAGGAGTGGAGAATCAGGGAATATTACAAAATTGGGGGGGGGGGCGGTTTAAGTGTTATCTCTAACAGATGAGCTTTGTATCTTTGGCTCTGAAAACTGAACAGAACCAAGATACCCACCTTCCAAGGCTTCATGGTACATATACAAGAGTAGCCATTTTTGTTTTGTTGGGTTCTTCTGAGCTTTGATTTAGGTTTCTTTTGAAAGCAGAGATCATTTACTTTGTGTATGGAAGCCTGCGTGCAACAAACATTAAAAACAAAAACAAAACCCTCTCTGTATCAATGTAATTGAAAAGTACAAAAGAGCTCTGGCTTCACAGTCCCATCCTTCACACGCCCGGGCAACCAGTCTGCCCAAGAGAATACTGCTGCCCTCAGTTTCTTTCTCTCCACCTCCCCCCACCCCCACCCCCTCTCTCTGTCATGGAAACATATATGTTCAGGTGTGTTTATGAGAGAGAGAGAGACAGAGAGGGATAGAGAGACAGAGACAGAAAGAGAGACAGAGAGGGAAAGGGCATGTAATGCAAAAACATTAAAACTGTTCAGGTGTTACCAGTAACTATTGAGTGGCCTAAACAGGACTCTCAGATATGCTCCTGAGGCCCAGAGAACATCACAGAAGAGAAAGACTATGAAAGCAGGAAGATGGAGAGAGGGGATTGATGGGAAACACATTTTTGGAAATAATGCAGCAGCAGCTGTGGTCACCCTGTCAACATCCTATCACAGGTGAGAAGAGGGGCTTATCAGACTCCACTCCTCCTTGAGGAGCCTTGACAATTAATGGCTACCAGGAGAGGGAGAGTCTCTTTCTTCAGTGGTTAGTGGTCCATGTTCACTCAAGTAAACAAGCTCACATTCATCTTCATGCAAGAAACCTTAGTAGATGAGAAACTGGGAGAAGGGAGTGAGAGAGCGAGCTAGGAGAGGAGGAGGTACACACATGAAACTCAACAGCACCGACAGGACAGAAGGAACAGTTGTCAGGCATTAGTATTTGTGCTTTGATGGACTTGGAAGACATGCCCGGAGACTGTATCAACAGCACTTGGAAACACAAGTCTAAAGTTCAGAGAAGAAAAAAGGAAATGCAGAAATTTGGCAATTGTGAGGAGGTGAAATTAAACACTTGGAATATCAGATGTTTTCCCATGGGTATCAGAGCAACTGGTAATTTGCAAATTGCTAAGATAATTTATAAAGAACCAAGGCAAAAAAACACTGTATTAGGAAACCATACGGAGACGGGCAATGGTGCGGCATGCCTTTAATCCCAGTACTTGGGAGGCAGAGGCAGGCGGATTTCTGAGTTCGAGGCCAGCCTGGTCTACAAAGTGAGTTCCAGGACAGCCAGGGCTACACAGAGAAACCCTGTCTGGAAAAAACCAAAAAAAAAAAAAAAAAAAAAAAAAAAAAAGTAATTTATAAACAGGCATTTGTTGTTCACAGTTCTGGAAGTTGGCAAAGCACTAAGATGCAAATCTGACAAGGGTCATTTCTCACTAGTGGTGCCTTCTATTAATGTGTTCACACATAACAGACACTGCCAAGGGCTCCGTCTCTTTTTAGCTTTTTAGAATTTAATGAAAATGAAGACACTTCATACCAAAACTTATGGGACACAATGAAAGTGGTAGTAGGAGGAAATCTCATAGCTCTGAGTGCCTCCAAAAAGAAACTGAAGAGAGCTTACAGCAGCAGCTTGACAGCACACCTGAAAGCTCTAGAACAAAAAGAAGCAAGTACACCCAAGAGAAGTAGCTGGCAGGAAATAATCAAACTCAGGGCTGAAACCAACCAAATAGAAACAAAAAGAACTATACAAAGAATCAACAAAACCAGGAGCTGGTCTTTGAGAAAAATCAACAAAATAGATAAACCCTTAGCCAAACTAACCAGAGGGCACAGAGACAGTATCCAAATTAATAAAATCAGAAATGAAAAGGGAAACCTAACAACGAAGTATATCTTAAAATAATTACTCTGTTGAGTATCAACAGTTGAAAATCTTAAAATCATGTTCTACAAAAAAAAAGTCTCTTTAAAAAAAAAAAAGATTATGTATACAGAATATTTGCCTGTAGGCCACCCCTAAAGTCTCTTTTTTAAAGAGTATTAATCCTACCCATGAGAAAAGAGCTTCCCAAAAAGCTCGACCTGTTATATTCCAAATTAGAATCCAACACAGAATTCTGTTGTCCCAAACATTCAGACCACAACAAAACTACATGCCTGACGTAGAAGACTGACATGCTCTCAGGTCAACACATACAGATTCCTCACTAGTCAACAGAAATAACAAGAATTTAGCATAGAAAACAACTCAAAACAACACGAAAAGAATCAAAATGACATCTCTCTCCAGTCTTACTTGCCTTGTTTCTTTTTTTTTTTTTTTTTGGTTTTTCGAGACAGGGTTTCTCTGTGTAGCCCTGGCTGTCCTGGAACTCACTTTGTAGACCAGGCCGGCCTCGAACTCAGAAATCCGCCTGCCTCTGCCTCCCAACGACAGCTCAAGAAGTTCAAGAGTCCTTTACACAAAGAACTGAGAAAGAATCATGCTCAGCCAGGCATGATGGTGGATGCCCATAACCCCAGCACTGGGAGGCTGAGGCTGAGATCATCCTAGATTACATAGGAGAATCCGAGCTACAGTCTCATATTCTAAATAAAATCCTGCCTTCATTGTAAAAAAGGGGGAAAAAACTCACAAAAATGAAACCAATTCAAATGAAGTGCCTTCCTATGTGTGTGAGAGTGTATAATGTATTTTTATATAATTTACATACACACACAGATATTGGGCTGCAGAGATGGCACACTGGTTAAAAGCACTTACTGTTCTTGAAAAAGACCTCAGAACAGTTCTCAGCCCACACATGCTGGCTCACAATCATAACTAACTCCAGTCTAGGGATTCCAACTCCCTTTCCAGCCTTTTCTGGTCTCCACAAGTTTACACACACATTCAGGCAAACAGACACAATAAATAAAAATAAATCTTTCTTTCTTTCTTTTTTTTTTTTTNTTTTTTTTTTTTTTTTTTTTTTTTTTTTTTTTTTTTTTTTTTTTTTTTTTTTTTTTTTTTTTTTTTTTTTTTTTTTTTTTTTTTTTTTTTTTTTTTTTTTTTTTTTTTTTTTTTGGTTTTTCGAGACAAGGTTTCTCTGTGTAGCCCTGCTGTCCTGGAACTCACTCTGTAGACCAGGCTGGCCTCAAACTTTAAGAAAGATTTATTTTGCCAGGCAGTGGTGGCGCATGTCTGTAATCCCAGCACTTGGGAGGCAGAGGCAGGCGGATTTCTGAGTTCAAGGCCAGCCTGGTCTACAGAGTAAGTTCCAGAACAGCCAGGGCTACACAGAGAAACCCTGTCTCAAGAAAAAAACAAACAAACAAAAAAAGATATATTTTGACATAAAGTTGAAGTATCTGTTGTAATGTTTTCATTCAATATCGAATTTTGCTGGATGTTTTATAGAGTATCCTAGGGAAACAGGTAATATTGTTTTTCTAAGATTTTTTTCAAGTATTTAATGAACAATAGACCATCTAGATCAGACTGCACAACAGAAAAGCAAGCCACTTACACAATTTTTAAATGTTCCAGGAAGCAGCCACATTTCAAAGAATTAAAAAGTGACTAATGTTTATCATTGATTTTATTTGGGTTTCTTTGTTTGAGATAGGGTCTCCCGCTATACCCCAAGCTGACCTACCGGGGCTTGTAGTGACACTTCCTCCTTAGCCTTGTAAGTGCTATGATTTCAAGCATGAACCAGCAGACACAGCTAATTTATTTTATCCTATATAAAGAAATGTCATTTTAATATGTATTCAGTTTTCTTTAAATTGATGATTTATGACTTTTTTTAAAGATTTATTTTATTATGTACAGTGTTCTGCCTGCATGTCTGCCTACATACCAGAAGAAGGTACCAGAACTTTAGATGGTTGTAAGCCACCATGTGGTTGCTGGGAATCGAACTCAGGACCTCTGGAGGAACAGTCATTGCTCTCAACCTCTGAGTCCCCATTTATGACTTTTTTCAAAACAAGTCTTCAAAATCTAGTAGAGTTTACACTTACAGTATACCTAAGCCAGACTAGGCACATTTCAAGTGCCCAACAACTCTGTGGGCTAGCAGCTAAAATACGAAACTGTACAGATCTTACGTAGATATTTAGACTAGGGTATCAAAGATTCATGGTAATTACGTTTTTAAAACATATGCAATATAAAAGGCTGTTTCAGCCTTGTTGTGTCTCCCTGAGTGACACACCGAGAAGCTAAGCAATAGGAGTGATACCAACATTTAAACACCACAGATAGATACATAGTTCACACCTTCAAACAGTAACATTTCCCCCACTGAATTAAAATAAAATGTCTACACTTGACGCTTACCTCCTTAAATTCATCTCTGCCAATGCCTTTGTATTTTTAGTAAGAAAAAGAAAAGCACATTAACACAAACCGTCAAGATTTGTCTTATTTCAATTTCATCTATCAATTATTAACTTTCTTCAAACAAATCTCTGATATTGCACTAAACTATTTCTTCACGTTTTTCTGGGGCTGCCACATACACTTTTTTTTTTAAAGAAATAGCCGCAATGAACCCATGTAAGTGAAAATGATTCTCTGTTCTCATGTGTCTTACATCTTAATTTCCTGCAACATTGCTCACACTTTTCTACCACTTAAATCAGTTACTAGATATCAGGAGCCGGGTCTCCATGGAATATATGCTGGTGACACACCTACTGTGGGGTCACAGGCAGTAACTCTGCCAAGCACTTTTTATCTGTAAACTACACGACTTCCTTACCAGTGGTCAGAGAAATGAGAAGGTGGCAGGATAAAGTAGAGGAAGAAAGCTAGCTCTTCAAGTTCAACATTTTATTTGGATTTTTGTTGTTTTTAATAAAGTTAAATGTATCTTTCTGCTAGGCCTGGCATGAACTTTTGAAAACTCAAGGTCACCCACAGCGACACACCTTTAACAAGGCCACATCTCCAAATCTTTTCCACAAAACAGCTCCACCAATTAGAGACCAAGCATTGAAATTTCTGAGCCTACAGAACCATTCTCAAAGTACCACACGAGAATAATATCTGATTTCCAAACTTATTACAAAGCTATAATGAAAGACAAGACAGTCCACTTTATGACCATTAATACAGATGAACAGATTGAGACTGAGTGCAGATACAGACTAAAAAAAAAAAAATCTATCAACAACTGAGGTGTAACTAAAGTATCCAATTAATTACAAAAAAAATCAAGCAAATAAAGGAACTGAGTATGGTGCACGCTTTTAATTCCAGCACTGGGGAGACAGAGGCAGGCAGATCTCTGGGACTTGGAAGCCAGCCTCGTCCACATAGGAGTTCCAGAACAGTCAGAGCTATACAGCAGAGAGATCCTGTCTCAAAATAATAGTTATTTTAACAGATGCCATAAAACAATCAAACACACACACAACTGTCTATCTCCAGGTTCAGTAGGGCCAAGGCCCTCTTTTGGCCTCAGTGAGCATCAGGCATATATGTGGTAGACATACATACATTTACATACACACATACATGTAGGCAAAACACCCATACACATAAAATTAAAATCTTAAAAAGCTTCTCAAAACTCTGATCTTGTATCACATACAAGCAAATTTAATAAAATCACTTGAATCCAGAAGTATGGGGAACAGCTAGCAATCCAGTGAGGTGTCATCTCTTTTAACAACATCAATAAAGTAAAACTATCAGAAAATATAGAAGATACTTTGTATGGTCTATGGACACCAAATGCACAATCCCTGGAGGTCAATCTTTAAGCTGGTACTTCATCAGAATTGTAGGTGCTGTAGAATCTAGGTGCTGAAGAAGGTAGCTCAGACAATAAGGCACTGCCTATGCAAACATGAGGTCACATCTGTGTTTGGATGGGGCCACTGCCTGTAACCCCAGTGGAGGGTGAGGAGGGCGAACACTGACAGGTAGGTCGTTGGAACTTGCTAGCCAGATAATCAATGAGCTTCAGGTTCAGTGAGACACTGACCCAGAAAGCACAGTGGAAAGCAACAGAGAAGACATTCAGCATCTATATCTGGCCTCTACCTCCACAAATGTACTTACATCCATGCTGAACACACACCCCCATCCATGTGTATACACATGCACACACATACACAACTTCTATTCCTCACAAAATATTTTAGGAGAATGACAACCGCCAATGGAAAAGGAAAATATGAGTATCTACCTCCTGAGAACGAATTTGCATCTTAAACAAAGAATTCTCAAAACAGTGGCTGGAGAGATATCTCAGCAGTTAAGAACACCAACTACTCTTCCAGAGAAGCTGGAATTACCAGGATCTACACAATGGCTCTTAACTATCTCTAACTCAAGTTCCAGGGGATCCAATACGTTCTTCTGGCCTCCATGGGCACCAGGCATACATATATGATACTCATATATATACATGCAGGCAAAACACCTATACCCACAAGATCAAATAAAAATAATTTTTTTTTGTTTTTTTTTTTTAAAGATTTATTTTATTTATTATATGTAAGTACACTGTAGCTGTCTCCAGACACTCCAGAAGAGGGTGCCAGATCTCGTTACGGATGGTTGTGAGCCACCATGTGGATGCTGGGATTTGAACTTATCACCTTCGGAAGAGCAGTCAGGTGCTCTTACCCGCTGAGCCATCTCACCAGCCCTGTTTTTGGTTTTTTGAGACAGAGTTTCTCTGTTTAGCCTTGGCTGTCCTGGAACTCACTTTGTAGACCAGGCTAGCCTCAAACTTAGAAATCCGCCTGCCTCTGCCTCCCGAGTGCTGGGATTAAAGGCGTGCGCCACCACGCCCGGCTTAAAAATAATTTTTTAAAAAAAGAATTATCAGATACACTAAAGCAAACAACATAAATTTATAAAATCAAAGATAATCCAGGCATAGTTGTACCTGCCTTTACTCCTAGCCCTGGTAAGGCCGAGTTCAAGGCCAGCCTGATCTACAGAGTGAGTTCCCGAACAGCCAGAGCTACACAGAGAAACCCTGTTTCAAAAAAACCAAAAAAAGAAAAAAAATAAAGAAGAGCTTAATCAAACTGTGTATTTTTAAAAACATGTGAATAGTTTAACCAGAGTTACACATCAAAAAAATGCTATTAAAACTTATCCTTTACCCTTAGAGCTATAGCACTGTACCTTGACCAGGCACAAAGAGCTGCTGTTCCTTACTTTCTGTTGAAGATGATGGTCCAGAGACTCCTGCAACTCACTATATAGACCAAGTTGGCCTCAAGCTCAGACTTTGGCTCTGCCTTGTTGAGTACTAAAATCATAGGACTGCACCAACACTCATCTCTAAAGAGTTCAAAATTTAACAACAAAGTAAACAGAACCTGGATTCCTAACAGAGGTAATAATTACTGTCTTGCTCTTATGGGAATGGGATACTTTGGCTTCCATAGGATTTCTCACTCTAAAATAAAATCAGATACCTAGACTTGACTAAATTATTTTATATTTTAACCAAAGGGAAACTACTTAGAAAGTTTAAAATAAAAAAGGAGGTCTGAGAACACAGGTTAGTAATGGAGTATCTGCCTAGCATGCAAGGCCTAGGGGTTCACTCCTCAGCTCTAAAAAATTTTTTAAAATGGTAGTTTTGCCCTAATAATTCATAAAATTCATGAAGGGTTTGGAGTCTAAAATGCTAAGAAAGGAATGGGGAAGGCTGGAGAGATGGCTCAAGCAGTTAAGAGCACAGACTGCTTTTCCAAAGGTCCACAGTTCAAATCCCAGCAACCACATGGTGGCTCACAACCATATGTAATGAGATCTGATGCCCTCTTCTGGTATGTATGGTATGTTTACATATAATAAATAAATCTAAAAAAAAAAAAAAAAGAGTAAACGTGCTAAGAAAGAGAGAGAGAGAGAGAGAGAGAGAGGAAGGAAGGAAGGAAGGAAGGNTTTTTTTTAACTAAAAGAGCTGATGATTTTATTTTCACATTTCACAATAAAAGTGAAAACCGCACTTTTGTGTATTATTTCTCCCTCCAAAAATATTCTGTTAGGAAGGGAAGTTTCCTTTTCATGCATCTAATAAACACTCAGGCTCAGCACCAAGATCTCCTGGTGAAACAGAACAAGAAACACAAAACAATCCAGAACGCTTCTGCTCTTATCTGTCTGGCCGGGTCATGCCAGGCCGTGTGGGCACCATCATAGGGCGGGCAGGAGGTCTCATCATGGGAGGCCCGGGCATCATGGGCATGTGGCCTCCCATGGGCGGTCTCATCCCAGGAGCTGGTCCCACGGGCATCATCCCGGGCGGAGGGGGGCCCATCATTGGCATCATGGGAAGGCCTCCCATGTGGGGCGCAGGCATCATGCCAGGCCGAGGAGGGCAATGCCTGAAGCTGTGTGTTACATAATTCTGATAAACAAAGCATCAGAAACAAGGAAACAAGCATTCTTAATAAGAATGAACCCTTAGGCTGACGTTTGGTTTGTATGATATGGTTTGTATGATAATCAAGAGAAATGTCCAGCAATTACACTCACCTATTTTGTTCCTCCAGCTTAGCCAGGAGTTCTAAGTCGTCTGGACTCAACTTTGATGGGGAAGATGGTGACTGTGTTGGTGTTGACAGTGTGGTAGACGAGGATGTGGTGTGTAGTGAGGCAGATGGACTTGCCACCTGACTGGCCATCTGACTGACTGTGTGCGATACTGTGTTCTTCACCCATGAGAGAGTAGAACTCAGCTTTTCTGCCACCTTGTCTGTCGCCACCTAAGGGCAAGAACAAAAAGCATATTTTAGTTTTATTTCAGTCATTACCACAAACTTGGTGATCCTGCTAAGTTTTACTTAAAAATCACTGAGGTGATGGGGATTAAACCTGGTTTAGCTATTATTCTAACATTCAGACTTTGAAATTAATTTTTTTAGATCTATTTCTTTTTATTTTATGTTTGCCTACATGTATGTATATACACCATACCCATGCCAATTGTCCTCAGAAGCCAGAAGACGGTGTCTGTTTCTTTACATGGCTGTAAGATGCCATGCAAATGCTAGGAACCAAACTCTAGAGGAACACCAAGTGTTCTTAACTCCACCTCTTCAGGCTGGGAACTGTTTATCTCTACGACATGCTTCCAACATCAACAAACCAGACAGTGTTTTCCAAGCTATAAAGTGAAGCCCAGCCTGATGGCACACACTTTTAATTCTAGCACTCAGGAGGCAGAAGGAAGGCAGGTCTCTGTGAATTCAAGGCCAGCCTGACCTACACTCCTGGTTCCAGTAGCATCAGGGCTACTAAGTGAGACCTTGTCTCCAAAATATCAAAAGAGGACGTTGTCTTACAAAATTTATATTTCACTAGCATATACCTTAAAAATCGATAGGGTGCTTGGCTCCCTGTTCGAGAATAAAGATGTGATCTCTCCGCTTCCTGCTCTGGCTCATGATGCCTTGATATTGTGGACTCCCCATCAAGAACTATAACCCAAAATGAACTTTCTTCTACTAAAAAAAAAAAGTATACATACACACACATTATCTGTGTTCGTGCAGGTATGTTCTATCAAGATGTAAATGCATTTTTTTCTTCTTTCTTTTTTTTCGAGACAGGGTTTCTCTGTGTAGCCCTGGCTGTCCTGGAACTCACTTTGTAGACCAGGCTGGCCTCAAACTCAAGAAATCTGCCCGCCTCTGCCTCCCGAGTGCTGGGATTAAAGGTGTGCACCACCACGCCCAGCCCTTCTTTCTTTGTAAAGGATATTCTTTATTGAGATTTTGGTCAAAAAAAAAAATATGTATAAGCCAAGGAAGGAATATCAGGATGGGCTAATAAGACTAACAAGACTCTGTGTGTGTGTGTGTGTGTGTGTGTGTGTGGTTTTTCAGGACAGAGTTTCTCTGTGTAGCCTTCACTGTCCTGGAACTATGTGGGGCTTCCAGAAATCTGCCTCCTCCTGCCTCCCAACTGCTGGGACTAAAGGCATGTGCCACCACTTCCTGGCCTGTCCAAAAAGACCTTTTATCCATCTGTCTTCAAATACACTAAAGAGTACTTTCACATAAAGGTACCAGCTTCAAAGGTACAAAATTAATTTAATTTAAATGGCTAAGAGAGTGGGAGAGGCTTAATGCAGAACTTTATAATAGTTGAAGCTCTTCAGAAATAGAAGTTAAGATCTCTACCAATAAGCACAAGTACCAACTATAAGACCCAAATGTAAAGACTTGGTTAAGGTTAAGTTTAGGGGAGGTTAGTCAGGCAACCTGATTAGCAGAACTTTAATCTCCTCTGTTCTCTAACAGTCAACAAATTACATATAATTTCTATACTGCTGACATTAAGCATGCCAACTGCCTAAGTATACAACAAAATTTATCCAAAAGAAAAAAGAAATCCAGGGCTGGAGAGATGGGTCAGCGGTTAAGAGCACTGACTGCTCTTCTCTTTTTTTTTTTTTTTGGTTTTTCGAGACAGGGTTTCTCTGTCTAGCCCTGGCTGTCCTGGAACTCACTTGGTAGACCAGGCTGGCCTCGAACTCAGAAATCCGCCTGCCTCTGCCTCCCGAGTGCTGGGATTAAAGGCGTGCGCCACCACGCCCGGCCCACTGACTGCTCTTCTCAAGGTCCTGAATTCAATTCCCAGCAACTACCTGATGGCTCACAAGCATCTATAATGGGATCCAATTAATTCCCTCTTTCTTCCGCTGTGTTTGAAGACAGCTATAGACTCACATACATTAAATAAATAAATAAACAAACAAACAAACAAATATTTCTTTGCCAGTAGTGGTGGCACACGCCTTTAATCCCAGCAATCAGGAGGCAGAGGCAGGCAAATTTCTGAGTTCAAGGCCAGCTTGGTCTACAAAGTAAATTCCAGGACACCGTCTCAAAAAAACAAAAATAAGAGGCAGGCAGATTTCTGAGTTTGAGGCCAGCCTGGTCTACAAAGTGAGTTCCAGGACAGCCAAAGAAACCCTGTCTCAAAAAACCAAATAAATAAATAAATAGATAGATAGATAGATAAATAAATATTTTTAAAGGTAAAATAAATACATAAGTCTAAAACAGGCCCTTAGGTTTAAATAGTTATACAAAGGTAAACAATCTCAAAGATAGGCACTTATGAAATAAGGTATAGTAGGGGCTTTGATAAACATTTCTGTGTGTGCACACATGCTTACTATTCAAGGGAGTCGGTTAGTTTTATCCTTCTACCACATAGATTCCAAGCTTGGTAACAAGCATCTTTACCTGCTGAGCCATCCCACCAGCCCTAATAGATTTTCATAGAATTGTTCACACCTTTAATCCCAGCACTTGGGAGGCAGAGACAAGCGGATTTATGAGTTCGATGCCAGCCTGGTCTGCAAAGTGAGATCCAGGACAGCCAGGACTACACAGAGAAACCCTGTCTCAAAAAAAACAAAAAAAACAAAAAACAAAAAAAACAAAAAAAACCAAGTCTGTATGGAGCAGGCTAGATGGTTCCAGTTAAAAACACTTGCTCTACCCGACTGCTCTTCCGAAGGTGATAAGTTCAAATCCCAGCATCCACATGGTGGCTCACAACCATCCGTAACGAGATCTGGCGCCCTCTTCTGGAATACCTGAAGACAGCTACAGTGTACTCACATATAATAAATAAAATAAATCTTTAAAAAAAAAAAAAAAAAAAAACAACACTTGCTCTTGCTGAGAACCAGAGCTTGATTCCCAGCACCACACAGGGCCAGTTAACAATCTAGAGTCATGGTTCTCAACCTGGGAGTCAAATGACCCTTTCACAGGTCTCACCTAAGACCATCAGAAACACAGATATTTAATTAAGATATTTAATTATGATTCATAACAGTAGCAAAATGAAGTTGAAGTTTTGTGTGTGTGTGTGTGTGTGTGTGTGTGTGTATGTGTGTGTGTGTGGTAATGAAGTAGCAATGAAATAATTTTATTTTTTTGTTTGTTTTTGTTTTTTGTTTTTCGAGACAGGGTTTCTCTGTACAGCCCTGGCTGTCCTGGAACTTACTTTGTAGACCAGGCTGGCCTCGAACTCAGAAATCCGCCTGCCTCTGCCTCCCAAGTGCTGGGATTAAAGGCGTGCGCCACCACGCCCGGCTATGAAATAATTTTATAACTGGGCGTCACTACAACATAAAGAACACAGCATTAGGAAGGTTCAGAACCACTCATCTAGAGTATCCAATAACCTCTGTGGCCTCCACAGGCACCTGCATGCATGTGGTGCACAGACACATACATACATAAAATAAGTACATTTTGCTGTTGTTTCATTTTTGTTTTTGAGACAGGGTCTCTCTCCATTGCCTTGGCTATCCTGGAACTCACTACATAGATTAGGATGTACTCAAGCTCACAGACATTCACCTGCCACTGCCACCTGAGTGCTGGGGTTAAAGGCATGCACTACCACACATGGATAAGCCATGTTTCTTTAAAAAGACCTTGTGGACTAGCAAGAGGGCTCAGCTAGCAAACGTGCTCACGGATGTCTAGAACCTGAGCTAGATTCTAGAACTCACATGAAAGATGGAAGGAGAGAACACACTCCACAAAGTTGTCCTCTCACACACCATGGCACACACGCCCATGAGTGTAAACACACGCACATGTATACTTACAATAATTAAAAAACAAAACCAAAACTCTCTCTATATAAAGACTACAAGCCATGTAATACTTCTATGACCTTAAGATCTCAAATCTTATGTGATAGGGGAAAAAAGCACTATAAAGTATCTTCTGAATTAACATGCCAGCCACCGTTAGGTCTAGGTATAGCAATTCATGCACAGATATTAAAACACCAATGCACGCACAAAAATCTGCTCCACCTTCTGACCGTAGACAGTACTCTCATAATCGATTGTCCAAGGCTGTAAGGTGGTGGTCTCTCCCCACATCCTATACTTCTGAAAATTCTGTGCAGGAAAAGAATAGCGTGGAAAAATATTCTAAGACATATTAAGCCATTCCACAAAGTGGAACATGTAAGATAACAAAGACTTAGCTGCAAGTACTAATGGGGCAAGGATTTTACCCCAGGCTAACTCCTGCTTTTCAGAATCCCTCCCTGCTAGAATGTCTTTTCTTCTGAAATAATATTACAGAAGATGCCAGATGGCCCTGGTTACTGAGGAGAAAGTCCCTTAAAAAAGCAAGAAAGATGAAATATGGGACCCAAGGAAAGAATCATGGAGCAGGGTATTTACTTAGAAGAACTAGGTCTAGAACTGGAGACATGGCATAGCAGGTAAGAGCACTCGCTGCTCTTCCAGAGGTCCTGAGTTCAGTTCCCAGCAACCACACAGTGGCTCACAATCATCTGTAATGGGATCTGATGCCCTCTTCTGTATGTACTCACATACATAAAATAAATCAAAAACAAAAACAAACAAAAAACTAGGTCTATACATTAGAGGACTTCCAGCAGTTTCTCAATGTGTCACTTACAATGTGATCTGCCAGGTTGCTGGTGAGATGGGTCAGAATGAACCCAGCCAGGGAGGCCAACATGGAGTTAATAACACTGTCAGCGAGGCTGCCTTTGAGGGACAGGTTGGACAAGCTGCACACCCTGCATCCAAAGAGACACAGTGCCCAGGACACTGCTCATGTTCAAAATCTGGCTCCCATGGGCAGGATCTAATGACAGCTGCTCCAGGTGTGCCACCAGGTAAAAGTGCTTACCGTGCGACCTGGTGACCTGAGTTCATCCCCAAGTTTCCAACCTCAGCTACACGAAACCGTCTCAAAATAAATGAAATCCTAAACTTGCTTTTACTTTTTCACGTCCTTCCATTCAATTTTATAATGTATCTTATCTTCCGCAAGTTTTAGGCTTTAGACTTACACTGTACTGCCTGTAATTCCCTGCACTAGAGGCTCTGACTAGTGACTTTACCCTTCATCTCTGACACGCATCCTAGCATTTCACATTAGCCTCTTAACCTGCTTTCACTGGTTTTTTTTTTTTTTTTTCATTTTTATTTTCTCTTGAAATCTCCTTATCCCCTATCATTCTAGGATAAGGCTTAGTGTCTAGAATTTTATATTTCCCAACTATTTTTTCTAGCTTTACAACACAAGTTATGCAGTGATAGATCTACTGGTTTCTAACTGTACTCTACTCTGGTCTGTGGACACAAGTAAAAGAGCATCTCATAGCCGGCATGTGGTCTCTGTCCTCGTAAGCTTAGAGGAACTTGTTTTCTTCTGTCGTCTTCACTCATCAATTACCCGCTGCCAATGTGCTCAGCAGCAGGCACATGGTACCTTGTTATATAAGGACTGTCTTTATTCTGGAAACTTCCTCTCAAGTCTGTTTTATCTGAAATTCATATAGCTACTTCTTTTGATTTATCAGCAAAGCACAAAAGGCAAATAAAAACGTTAAGTAAGGCCCAGGCATGTAAAAAGTTAAGGAAGGCCCATACCTGTAATCCCAGTACTCTGAAAGTTGAGGCAGGAGGATTCTAAATTCAAAGCCAACCTAGGGCTATATGAGATTTCATGCCTCAAAAAAAAAGGAAAAAAAAGTTTACATACACATATACAGAGGAGGGCAGGTATGAAAACATCTGGTAGTTTCTGGTTCTATTTTGGCATTGGGGGGCACTTTCCATTCTTAGAAATACAAAAGGATGTGTTCCCTTCTGAACAGAAGAGTTCTCCAATAACTATTTTACTGAAATGTAAAGTCATATCAAGCCAATAAAGTTTTAAATATTTTTATTTATTTTAAATATAGAGGTGCTTTTACTGCATGTATGTCTGTACACCATGTGCATGTCTGGTTCCCAAAGGAGGCCAGAAAAGAGCATCTATTTCCTGGAACTGAAGTTACAGACTGTTACATGTGGGTGCTGGAACCAAACCTGGGTCATCTGTTAAAACAGCCAGTGCTCTACAGCACTGAGCCATCTCTCCATACAAATGAGTTTTTCAATTAAGTAAATAAAGACAAGTAGAGGATAAAAGCATGTTGTACTTTTTCAACCTGCCTAGTAGTCAGAAGTCCTTTTTACATCTTTTCCTGAAAAGCTTATTCTGGGAAAGGCTGTTGTTTCTAAACAGCACTTGTCTGAGTGCTACTTGTACCCATATGGCTTTTCGCTCCATCTCTAAGATACCTCTGGCTATATTCAATATTTTGAATTTAAGTACAGTAAAAATACAAATGAGGGCTTTTCCTTTGCTCCTTGGTATTGTCCCCTAATTTAAGCCCCACAAAGCTGTGTCTCATATGCCCCTTGCACTGTTACATTACCTATTATTCCTTAAGAAATAAAAATATCCAGAAAACATTAATATTGTCAGCTAAACAAGGTCTACTTAGGTGACACTGCTCAACAAGCCAAAGCGCTCACTGTGTGCTCCTGACTACCTGAGCCAAAGCACTCACTGTGTGCTCCTGATACCTGAGCCAAAGCGTTCATTCACTGTGTGCTCCTGACTACCTGAGCTCGATCAACAAAAAGCCAGATATGGTGGCTTGAATCTGTAATCCCAACTAATCCTAACATTCCTAACGCAAGATTTGCGGACAGGAATACAGCGGAAGCTCCCGTCAGGTGGATAAATTACTGAATGGCGGAAACAAGAAAGACCCTGTCTCAACAAGGTGGGAGCAGAGAAATAACTCCTGCACACTATTTTCAGACTTCCACACATGTACCATTCATTCTCACACCAGCACTCGCACGTGTCATATAAACACACACTTTTAAAATATAAATAATGTAATTAGAAAGTATATTTAATAAGGCTGGGTAGATACAGTTCAGTGATTTAGTGCTTGCCTGGTATGTCTGAGGTTCTGAGTTCAACCCCCAACACTTAAAGGAGGGAAAATGCAGAGAAAGCTACAGAGAAACTATTTGTACTTTCCATAAATCCTCTTAATATAAAAACAAATTACCTGAATAGGAGGTACTCATTATCTTCTAGATAATTTAATATTATGATTATTAAATAATACATTGTAATGAATGAACTTCTAATATCCTGTATAGCTATCACACTTAACAATTTTTAAAGTATTGTATTAATTCACCAAAAAAATGTCAACATATAAACCTGGGTCATGGCTGATATGTGGCCAGCCTCTCCTGCTGTATAGAAGGACGAAAGGCAAGTATGGTGGTACCTGTAACCCCAGCACTCGAGAGGCTAAAATATAAAGATTTCAAGTTCAAAACCTGAGCTACATACCTAGCAAAATGTCTTGAAAACAAAGACAAAAAAAAAAATCATAATGTGAAAAATAAGCATGTATCATTACCACATACAGTGGAAGGGGAAGCTACCAACTTTATGCATTTGTGGCCTGCTTGTGTTGTCTACAGGAGGCCTGTATTAGTTTTCAAGGACTGCCATAAGGAAGTACTACAAACCAGATAGCTTAAAACATATGGAATAATCTTTTGTCTTGCAGTTGTAGAGGGTAGTTGTCCAAATGGGGCTAGGATGAAGTTCAGGAATACAGTGTATGCCCAGCATATGTGAGGCCTTGTCCCATCCCCAGCTTTGGGAGTGAGAGGGTACAGAAATTTAATGATTTAAATTAGTCCAAACAGACACTAAGGAAAAGCCAAGGAAGATACTCTGGCTGAAGCCCAGCTGAGGGACCAGCATTAACTCCCAACCATGCACATAAACACACTTCAAATCATCCCAGGCAGAAAGCACAGACTGCAAGGCCAGCCAGTCTCCTCAGTGTTCTGTCTAAATCCCTGACTCACAGGAGATGCTCTCACACTCAATGATTATATCTAGTCACTAAGTATGATGGTGGTTTGTCATACAACTCTAGTAACTGGAATGACATCATGCTGTTAGTAAATTAAAATACTAACAATGCTTAAAGCAAAACCAGAAAACTAAATTTTCAGGTATTTACTAATACGGATCTTGTTTTTAAGGAGACAGCAGATTCAAATACATAAAGGGAGAAAAAACTTTTTTACTTGTCTTAAGGTATGATAAGGTACAAGAACCACATACTAAAAAAAAACCCAGGAATTAGAATCTCTCTATTAAGATAGTGTGGTGCTTTGAACAGGAATGGTCCCCATAGACTCATATGTTCGAATGCTTGGCCCATGGGAGTGGCACTATAGGAGGTGTAGCCTGCTGAAGGAAGTGTGTGTGTGGGGGGGGCAGTTTTGAGGTCTCCAGGGCTCAAGCCCCACCCACTATGGAATCTAGCCTCCTCCTGGCTGCTTTCAGACCAGGACTTAGAACTCTAAGCTCCTTCTCCAATACCATGTCTGCCTGCGTGCTGTCATGCTTCCTGCCACAATGATAATAGACTGAAACTCTGAAATTGTAAGCCAGCCCCAATTAAATGTTTTCCTTTATAAGAGCTGCCTTGGTCATGGTGTCTATTCAAAGTAATAAAACCCAAACTAAGACAAATAGGAAAAAGCTTGGGCTGGAGAGATCATTCAGCAGTTAAAAGCACTAGCTGCTCTTCCAGAGGATTCAGGTTCAACCCCTAGCAAACACATGGAAGCTCACAATTGTCTTTGACTCTAGCTCCAGGGAACTGACACCTTTTTCTGGTCTCCTTGGGTGGCCATGTGGTGCACAGAAATAAATGCAAGCAAAACACCTACACACATAAAGAAATCTTTTTAATTTTTTTTTTTATTTTAAAACATAGGAAAAACTTACTAATGTCTAACTCAAGAGCCAGAATGCAAATAAACCTTCAATACAAAAGTCGACTACATGATTACATCACTCCTAATATTTTGATTATCATGCTAAAAAAAATGCCAAGAAGCCTTTTGCTTAAGTAGGCTACTTTCTTGAAATCACAAATCTTGTTGTTTTTTTTTTAAAAGAATTATTTTACTTATTATATGTAAGTACACTGTTGCTGTCTTCAGACACTCCAGAAGAGGGCGCCAGATCTCGTTACGGATGGTTGTGAGCCACCATGTGGATGCTGGGATTTGAACTTATCACCTTCGGAAGAGCAGTCAGGTGCTCTTACCCGCTGAGCCATCTCACTAGCCCCTTGTTTTTCATATATATTAAAAGAAGTTCTTAAAAAATAAGATTCTGTTGTAATTATTTCTATTTCCAGTAAGACCAATTATTGAAACAGGCTAAAATACTCAGTAAAGAAAGGGATAAGAGCTCTTAGGTCAGTGGCAAATAATTCCTAATTAAGCTAAATGTGGAAAATTAGTTCACAACCATTAAAAGAATGAAATGCAAATGGATTCAAGAGCATGGTTTAACCCTGAAACAGTGCACTAAATGGAAGAAGTGGAAATGCAGACTGCACAGTATGGCTCCACTTGAATGAAATGTCCACTATAGGGATGTGTGCAGCCAGAAGAGACTGGTGAGGGAGAACTGACAAGAGTGGAAGAGCAAAGCAGCAAACGCTAATCTATAACAGTGTCAGCTCTCTGAGGTGACAGAACTGTTTTAAGATTGACTGTGACAATAGTTGCATGTATGAATAAACATACTAAAAGTCACCGAGTCAGCAGTTTTCAACTTGTAGGTCCCAACCCCCTTGAAGGTTGACTAACCTTTTTACAGGGGTCCCCTAAGAACATTAGAAAACACAGATATTTACAATTCATAACAGCAGCAAAATGACAGTTATGAAGCAGCAAAATGACAGTTATGAAGTAGCAATGAAAATAATTTTATGGCTAGGGGTCACCTCAATGTGAGGTGTTAAAGGGTTGCAGCGACGGGAAGGTTGAAAAACCACTGATTAGGAGTTACAGAGACAAAGTGTGGAGCAGAAACTGAAGGAATGACCATCCAGAGACTGCCTCACCTGGGGATCCATCCCATATACAACCACCAAACCCAGCCACTATTGTGGAAGCCAACAAGAGCTTGCTGACAGAAGAATGATATAGCTGTCTCCTGTGAGGCTCTGCCAGTGCCTGACAAATACAAAAGTAGATGTTCACAGCCATCCGTTGGACTGAGCACAGGGTCCCCAATGAAGGAACTAGAAAAAGTACCCAAGGGGGTCTACATTCCCATAGGAGGAACAACAATATGAACTAACCAGTACCCCCAGAGCTCCCAGGGACTAAACTACCAAAGAAAACATGTGGTGGGACTCATGCATAAGTAGCAGAGGATAGCCTTGTAGGACATCAATGGAAGGAGAGGCCCCTGGTCCTGAGAAGGCTCAATGCCAGGCCAGGAAGCAGGAGTGGGTGGGTTGGTGAGCAGGGAGATGGGGGAGGGGATAGGGGCCTTTTGGAGGGGAAACCAGGAAAGGGGATAGCATCTGAAATGTAAATAAAGAAAATATCTGCCGGGCGATGGTGGCACACACCTTTAATCCCAGCACTCCGGAGGCAGAGGCAGGCGGATTTCTGAGTTCGAGGCCAGCCTGGTTTACAGAGTGAGTTCCAGGACAGCCAGGGGTACACAGAGAAACCCTGTCTTGAAAAACAAACAAACAAACAAAAAATCTAATTAAAAAAAAGAAAAGAAAACCCACTGTTTTAGGTAAATGATTAGGGAGGTGTACACCATTTTCATTTGAGACTCAATACAAACATCTCCTCAAGAGGGAACCAATGACAGGACCAAAGTAATACCACCAAAGTCCAATCTGGTAATCCAATGAGTTTATTAGAGTTATTCACAAAAGTATAAGTCAAAGGGCAAGGGCAGGGGCAGGGTCAACTCAAAGACAGCTACATCACCAAGAGCAGGAACCCTGGAGTTCATTACACTACTTGCGGAGAGCTCAACAGGACAGAGAATCTCTCCTTCAGGCAGATCTGAGTCTCTTCCAGGCAGCAGGCTAGTCTGTTCTCCTCAGCAGTTCTTACTGTTTATGTAACCTTGGGGGAAAGGAGGAGAAACAGACAGACCATTTGAATCTGGTCAGTTTCAGGGACTCCTGTGACTTATGAGTTGCCTGTAGTTCTATGTTTAGGGCTAAGGCCCCATAAAATTTCCATCTTTCATATTAGTATATCTTTTGATGTCATCCTTGTTGAGGTCTTTAGGGAGTCATGTTGATGAGCCCTCATATGTTTCATCATGTCTACTCTGACATTTCTAGGAAATAAAATGTGACAGCAATTCTCTAATCCTCTGGTTCTTACAGTCTTTCTGCTTCCTTCCACTATGATCACTATTGAGTCTTTAGGTACAGGAGCTAAGTTCTATCAGTTGGGGCTGTAATACAAGTCAGCCCTGAAGTCATATATTACAGGTCACTGTACAGACTGAACAGGTTGTGTTTATGTATCTAGAAACACACACACACACACAGGGAGAGAGAGAGAGAGAGAGAGAGAGAGAGAGAGAGAGAGAGAGAGAGAGAGAGAGAGAACAATTAAAAAAATAGAGGACAGAGGTCATGAGAGTAGGGAGAGTGCATAGAAAGGATCAAAGAGAGGAAAACAAAGGGTGAAAGGGTGAACAAAGTAATTACATTTTAATTTTAAAAACTAAAAAAAATATATAAAAAATAATAATAAACATGAGTAAAACAAACCGCCAAAAGGCAAACACTGCTCTCCTGCTCTCAAGATTTTCTTAAGATACTGCTTTCCACCGGGTGTGGTGGCGCACACCTTTAATCCCAGCACTCGGAAGGCAGAGGCAGGTGGATTTCTGAGTTCGAGGCCAGCCTGGTCTACAAAATGAGTGCCAGGACAGCCAGGACTACACAGAGAAACCCTGTCTCGAAAAACAAAAAACAAAAATCAAAAAGAAAAACCAAAAAAAAAAAAAAAAAAAAAAAAGATACTGCTTTCCTGTATATGTATGTGGGAGGTGGGGGTGGGTGTTCCTATCTCTCTCCATCTTGTCTGAGGCAGGGTCTATCCCTGAACCCAGAGCTCACCTAGAGTTCACACTGACAAGTCAGCAAGCTGCAGGGAAGCACCTTCCTTCCCACCCACCCTGTCCTACCCCATGCTGGAGTTACAGCTGCATGCCACCACACTCATTCTGGGATGACACTGGGATCTGAACTCTGATCCTTACACAGGAGTTGCAGGCACTTTACCGTTGAGCTTGTTTGGCATTTGTTTTTGTCAGTGTACTGGCATGACACACAGACTAGAGTTACCTGAAAGGAGAAAACCTCGATTGAGAAAATGCCTCTGTAAGATCTGGCTGTAAGGCATTTTCTTAATTAATAATTGATGAGGAGGGCCCAATCCATTGTGGGTGGTGCCATCCCTGGCTCGTGGTCCTGGGTCCTACAAGAAAGCAGGCTGAGCCAGTAAGCTGCACCCCTCTACCCCCCTATACACTCTGCATTACCTGCCTCCAGGTCCCTGCTCTGTTTGAGGTCACATCCTGACCTCCACTGATAATGAACAGTGATATGGAAGTGTAAACCAAATAAACCCTTTACTCCCCAACTTATTTTTTGTTTGTCTTAGTTTTAGTCGTAGCGCTTTATCCTAACAATAGACCTAACTAACATGGTCGGTGTCTCACTATGTACCCCATTATAGCTTGAAACATGTAATCCTCCTGCCTCTGCTTTCTAAGTGTTGGAATTTCAGGCATGCATAAAAAAAACCATACACGATTCTAGGTTTTTTTTTAGCTTTACTCTTAGACATTACAATTTCATGTATCATAAAATTACTTTTCATTTTATGATTGTCCTAATTTTTTGTTAACTTGCTTTGAAATTTTCAGCTTTTCTTTCCTCCCTTTCCTGTTCCCTAGCATGTAATCTCTGAAAGGAAGCTGTGTAATACAACTGTTTTTAACTAGCAAAGATTAACTGTACAGAGGGGATTATTGTAACAACAAACATGTATGTGTAGAGTGATCATATCTACCCCTCTAAGACCTTTTACAATTTTTTTAACATTTAATTTTATATGTGAGTGTTTTGCCTGCAATGTATACACATCTCATGTGTGCCTTGTGCCCAGAGGTAAGAAAAGGTAGGTCTCAGATCCCCTAGATCTGGAGTAAAATAACTGTGACCCCTACATAGGTGGTGAGAACTAAACCCAGGTCATCTACAGGATAACAAGTGCTCCTAACTGCTGAGCCATCTATCTCTGCAGCCTCAGAGTACATGCTCTCTCCAAATTTCCTCCTTCCAACTTTGGGTGTATTGGGTTGTTTTTTTGTTTGTTTTGTTTTAAGATAGCCATTCTATGTAGCTCTAGGTGTCTTGGAACTATATAGACCAGGCTGGTTCCAAATCACAGAGATGTACCTGTCTCTGCCTCCCAAATGCTGCGATTAAGCCTATGCCACCCTGCCTATGTTTGTTTGGAGGAAGAAGCTGGGAGAGAGGAAGGGGGAGAAAGAGAGACTTGATTTCGAGATGGTAAACTACTAAGATACATGCCTACATCTGTTTAATGATGTCCTCTGTTACTTAACATGATAACTTCCAGATTCCAACCACTTTCCTGGAAAAAAACATGACTGCATTCTTTTTTATGGATGAATAAAATCCCTTTGCTTATATAGCACATTTGAGTTATCCAGTTGTCTTATTTAGTCACTGTTCTACTGCTATGAAGAGACACTATGACCAAGCCAACTTATAAAAGAAAGCATTTAGTCAGGGGCTTGCTTGCAATATCAGAGGGTGATTCCATCACCACCATGGTGGTACAGTTAACAGATAGGCACAGGCATAGCACTGGAAGAGCAGCTGAGAGCTTGCATCAGATCCAAAGCAGGAATGGGAGAGGTGGGGGGAGGGAAAGAGAAGAGAGGGGAATAAAGGAAAAGGGAAAGAGGGAGGGTAGGGAAGGAGAGACAGAGAGGGAGAGAGGGAGAAAGAAGAAAGAGGAACAGACATTTGAGTGCTTCATTCCCAGATGGTCAACTACTGGGATAGTTTTGGAAATGTGTCCTTATTAGAGTAAGGTGCCCGCCAGGCATGGTGGCACACACCTTTAATCCCAGCACTTGGGAGGCAGAGGCAGGCGGATTTCTGAGTTTGAGGCCAGTCTGGTCTACAAAGTGAGCTCCAGGACAGCCAGGGCTATACAGAGAAACCCTGTCTCGAAAAAACAAAAAACAACAACAACAACAACAACAAATAGAGTAAGGTGCCCTTGTTGGACAAGGTGTGTCAATGGGGGTGGGATTTTAGCTTTGAAAAGCCTATTCCAGTCCCAGTCTCTCTCTACCTGCAGCTTGAGGACCAAGATATAAAGCTCTCTCAGTACTTCTCCATCACCATGCCTGCCTACATGCTACTTACTGTTACCTGTCTTAATGATAATGGACTAAGCCTCTGAAACTCTAAATAAGTCCCCAACTAAATACTCTCCATTGTAAGAGTTACCTTGAACATGGTGTCTCTACACAGCAATAGAAATCCTAAGAAACCTCCTCAAAACAGTTCTACCAGCTAGGGACCAAGCATTCAAATATATGATTCTATTCTCACTCAAACCACCATATTCCACTCCCTGGCCCCATGGACTTGTAGACATACATAGTGAAAAATGCATTTAATCTAATTTCAAATATCCCATAGTTCTTTTACAGTCTCAACACTGTTTAAAAGTCAGAAAAAAAACAAACAAGCAAGAAGAGTATTGTCTAAGACTCAAAGCAATCTCGTAATGTAAACCTCCTGTAAACTCAAAAAGCAAATTACATGGGCTGGTGAGATGGCTCAGCGGGTAAGAGCACCCGACTGCTCTTCCGAAGGTGATAAGTTCAAATCCCAGCATCCACATGGTGGCTCACAACCATCCGTAACGAGATCTGGCGCCCTCTTCTGGTGTCTGAAGACAGCTACAGTGTACTTATATATAATAAATAAAATAAATCTTTAAAAAAAAAAAAAAAAGCAAATTACATACTTCCAACATACAATGGCACAGAATATACATTATTATTCCAAAGGGGATGAAAAGGGACATAATGAGCAAATACTGGACGACAGCAAGACTGAAGAGCAGCAGGGTAAACTCCACCTCCTGTAAGTCCCTATCTGATGTCATAGGCTTAGCCAGCTCTTGGGATCCGCTGACTGCAGCACACGTTTCTGTTGGGCGGTCCCACTTCCTTCCTGCAGCTCTCCCTGACAGACATCCAAAGCTCTGCCTCTCTAACCTCCACAGGGGAGGGGGGGAGGAGCCTCAACCCAGCCCTCACTTTCACAGCTTCACGGCTCCAGGCAAGGACTACCCGGCCACACATGCCTGTGGGGGATGATTCCCCTTTACTAATTGGTGTTCTTCAAAACCAATTTCAGAACTGGGCCCAGCCTGCCAGGTTCTTCCTCCGGCTTGGACTGGAATCTGGCCCCTTTTTAAGTTAAATTTGCATAAACTTTCCTTTGTAGCTCCTCTTTAGGAACAAATCATTCCTTAAGCCTTTTTCTTTTCACAAATTGCAGGATTATACTAATCACCCAAAGACACCACTCCCCTTATTCTGTCTCCTTATCTTTTTCAGCAGTTAAGACTTGACTCCAACATTAAATCTTCTGGTGCTCTTGCTCTACTCAAACTGGACATTTTTGTATTCTTTATGCCCTGCTTGCTCTTTTTCACTGTAGATCTGCAAAGATTACTGATAACCACACAACGTAGTCAATACTAGGTTGTCTTAAAATCTCCTCTGTAGCCGGATGTGGTGGCGCATGCCTTTAATCCCAGCACTCGGGAGGCAGAGGCAGGCGGATTTCTGAGTTTGAGGCCAGCCTGGTCTACAAAGTGAGTTCCAGGACAGCCAGGGCTACACAGAGAAACCCTGTCTCAGAGAAGAGAAAAAAAAAAAAAAAAAAACTCCTCTGCAAATGATATTAGTCTAAAATGGTGGTTCGCGACCTTCCTAATGTTACAGCCCTCTAATACAGTTCAAGTGGTGATCCACAACTATAAAATTATTTTCATTGCTACTTCCTAACTGTAATTATGCTATTGTTATAATGTAAATATCTGATATGGAGGATGGTCTTAGGCAACCACCGTGAAAGGATCATTCAACCTCTCCAGCAGACTTTTCTGGACAAGGGCAGAAAACAACCATATTCTCGGCAAAATATCAAAAACTGGTCTCTAACACAGTTGCAAATACTGTTCCCCTCAAGCTGGGTCTCCACAGTCCATGCTGCTTTTAGTACTACTGTTTCCCAAGCTCCTACTAGGATGGCCCATGAGGCCTCACTACAGCATTCAGCCACTTTATTTGCCCAAAGTCCACTTTCCTCCTATAAGCAGCATGACCAGGCCTACCTCATAAATACCCCAGTCCTTGGTACCAACTTCTATCTGTTACTTTTCTACTGCTGTAAAGGGATACTATGACCAAGACAATGTAAAAATACTAGGAAAACAATCAAGCACAGAGTTTGCAGAACACACTGAAATGCAGCTGAATTCACAGATTATGCCTTACTGAATTGACTCTTAATTTCTAGAGAGGCATATGACCAATTTTTTCACGTCTCTACATAAATAACATTTATCTGAAAAGGTACAATCCTTTACAGTTATATATTTGAGCCTCCTGAAATAGCTGAAGAAATTTTATATAGGAGCTACTGTGAATTATCACCTTAAAATGAGGAATGGTAATATGGTTCACTAAATAGGCACTTGCCAAGCCTGACGACCTAGTTCAATCTCTGGGACTCACACGCTAGGAGAAAACAGACTACTGTGAGTTATCCTCTAAACTTTAAACACCATAAGCCTGTGTGCACACACATTACATAATAGATAAAATGTAACTAGAAATAAAAGAACTAGCTTAAAGGGAATGTAAGAGGAAACTGAAAATGTCAGATCAAATCATGAAGATGATAGTAGAAAGGAATTTGAGATCTAGAGTTTAACTGGAAACCACTAAAGGTTTAAATATGGGGACACCATGATCTTAATTTGCTTTATGAGAGTAATCAATATAAAAGGTAAATTTACAGGGAGGGAAGGTCAGGCAATAGAAAGAGAGAGACTAAACAAGTAACTATTAAGTCTAAGTAAAGAGCAGTATGATTTAGGCTTGTGAGGGCACAACAGAGATAAACACAGATGTAAGTAAGACACTATTGGAAAATGACTTTCTGATGAAACTGATCTAGAATACAAGAGGAGGACAATTCAAAGATAAAATCTGCCCTGACTTGAGCAACTGGCAATACCATTTCCTGAAACTAGAAAAACCGCTTGTCTTAGTTAGGGTTTTACATCTCTGAACAGACAACATAACCAAGGCAACTCTTAAGAACAATATTTAATTGGAGCTAGCTTACAGATTCAGAGGTTCAGTCCATTATCATCAAAAGACCTACAAAGATATATATAACATATATACCCATAAGCATAATACTATTATTTATGATTTTTGCTTTGTTTTGATTCCTTTGTTAGGGACAGAATCTCATGTATCCCAGGCTGACCTGCAATTCATGATCCACCCTACCTCCTTTCCAGAGTACTGAACTATAGAAATGAACTAATGAGATATTTCATATCTCACATAAAATAAATGAGTATTTTCAAATATATTACTGCTCAAAGAATATATATTAATATAACTGTAATACTACTATCTAGATGAATCAATCTCACACATACACACACACACACACACACACACACACACACACGTACTTAGGTTCACTCAGAAACTGCACACAATGAAACAGTTACCCAGGAAAGCAGCAGATTGTTATAGACAATCACAGTCAAGAATGGCAATAGGGGAAGAGAGTAAATTAGAACAAAATACTTAATCAATTAATTGTAGAATTTTATGGTATGTGTGATGGTTATGCCAACCTGACAGAATCTAGAATCACCCAGGAGATAAGCTTCTGTGGTGAACTGTGAGGAACTATCTATGATTAGGCCAGGCTCTGAGCACGCTTTGAAAACACTGTCTCTGAGGGTGACAGCACTCGATGGCTAAGGTCTTGAACTGGGGTAAAAAGCAAGCTAGCCAAGCTTGAGCACTTGTAAATCTCCACTATGACTATATATGAAATGTGACCAAAATAAACTCTTCCTTAAGAGTTGGGTATTTTCTCAACCAATGAGAAAAATAACCAATAAACAATATAAACAAGAAAATGGAAAATAATTTTAGCCTCAGTCAGAAGAAAAATAATGAACTAGTCTCAAGCCCTGAAAGGATACATACTTTACTTTTTTAAGGGGGGAGGGCCAAAGTGGTGGTTCACACCTTTAATCCTCCTAGCACTTGGGAGGCAGAAGAAGACAGATTTCTGAGTTCAAGGACAGCCAGGGCTATACAGAGAAACCCTGTCTCGAAAAACAAAACAAAACAAAACAAAAAAGAGTCAAATCTAAGGCAATGAAATGGCACAGCAGTAAAAGCATTTGCCTGACAACCTGGAGGTGCACACCTTTGATCCCAGTACTGGGGAGGCAGAAGCAGGAAGACATTGTCTGTTTCCAAGATTTACCATGCCAGACAAAAACTTTATTTCCCAGGGTCTTTCCCCAACACTTGGAAAATCTATTAATCTATTTCCTGACTAGGAATGCCTATTCTAGATATTTCAAATACATAGAATTATATGACATTCTCCCTTTATATTCAGCATGATGTTTTGAAGGTTCATCTATGGGTTGGGGCTTCATTCCCTTCTGGGGCAGGATAATACTCACATCCATACATGCATCCCATATTTTACATGTATAGTAGTTACTGGTGTCAGTCAAGCCTTTCTAGCTCTTGGTGCTTATGAACAATGGCATACTAGGTACCAAACTAACTTCTTACAGTTCTAGTAGAAGCTGCTAAGCACAATTACAACAGCTCAATAGAATTTAAGATTTGTTGATTGTATTTATGTGTGCACTATAACATAAATGGGTAACTGTCTCTTCAGAGACGCCAGAAGAGGGCACCAAATCCCATTACACATGGTTGTGAGCCACCATGTGGTTGCTGGGAATTGAATTCAGGACCTCTGGAAGAGCAATCAGTGCTCTTAACCACTGAGCCATCTCTCCAGCCCAGCTCAATAGAATTTAAGTCTCTGAGTTTAAGTTTCAGCATTATTTACATCCTTAACTGTTCCAATGTACTTGAACAAATAACTATGTATTATTTTCATACATGGGAACATGATTTTTGTAGAGTCCTTCATCATGTCCAGACAACTTTATTTCAGTCTTAAAAAAAAAAAATTCAGGGTTTGGAGAAATGACTAAGAGCATGGGCAGCTCTTCCACAGGCCCAGACTCGGTTCTCAGCACCTGTAACAGCATGGCAGCTCACAACCATTTGTAACTCCAGTTCCAGGGAACCCAATGCATTCTTTTGTTCTCCAGAGGCACAAGGCACAGAGGTGGTGCACTGACATACACACAGGCAAAACACCCATCCACACGCATAAAAGTATAAATATATATACTTAAAAAAACTAGAAGGTAAAAAAATACCATATGATGAGATCATAGCTTCAGGTTAGCAGCACACCTGAAAAAAAGAGGCAGGCTAAATAACAACTGGTTCTGATTTTTTTCTGTCTTGGCCAAAGAGAAGACACTACTTCGTCCTCCACAAAACATTACACAGTACCTAGTCTACACTAGGCAACCACAGAAGTTCACAAGCAAGAAAGAATAGATGGGTAATTCTATAGACCTCTAAACTACCTATGGTCTACATTACATTTTTAAATATTGATATTTGAAATCTGAAACTGACTATTTTGTGTCTCAGATTTGTCAGTCTCCGAGGACTCATAAGTTTAAGCAGAAATTGGCAGGTTGTGAATGTATTTAAGGGTCATTATGCTACATCTCTAGCAGCTGCACAGACAACACTGCACAGAGCTCCCCCTAGAGCACACATCCTGTTAATACAGTCATTAGGTTCTACCTACACACACTGTCTCTTCAAGGTGCTCAAAACTCTGAAGAAAAACAAAAAAACAAAAAAAACTTGATATTCACTGGGCAGTAATGGCACACACCTTTGACCCCAGAACCTGAGAGGCAGATGGATCTTTGTGAATTTGAGACCAGTCTGATCTACAGAGTGAATTCCAGGACAGCCAGGGTTATACAAAGAAACCCTGTCTAGAAAAAAAAAAAAAAAAAAAAAAAAGACAAAATAACCCTTGGTATTCAAACAACCAGAGAGCACAGGCATACACACATACACACTCAACACTGGACTTATGTTTGGTATATATGTATTACCTACCTTCTTTCAATCTTTGGTTTTCTTGAGACAGGGTTTTGCTCTTAGCCCATGCTAGCCAGGAATTTCCAAATGCAGCTTAGACTTGCCTCAAACTTGAAGCAATCCTTCTTCCCCCTAAGCTTCTCAAATGAGATGACAGTCATTGCCTGGCATTCCCGGCTTCATTCAATAATTTCAAGTGATTCTAAGAATACGTGTTGACTCGAAATATGTATTAAGCAAGTAAGGGCAGTTGCTGCCATGTCTGACAACCCAACTGGAACCCCAGGACTGCAGGAGAGAAGAAACTACTACCAAAAGTCCTCCAATACATGTGCTCCACACACACACACACAATGTAACTCCAATACATGTGCCACACACACACACACACAAACACACACACAATGTAACTTAAAATTTTACAAAAAATTTGTGTGGTTAATTAATGAGAACAAAGGCTTTATATAAAAAACAGTAATACCTCCCATGTCAGAAGCATTATCAATACATGGAATGGAGGGGACTAGTTGTTTTATCGTCTTATTTGCAATACTACAAACTTATATTCTAAGTTTTAAATCAGCCTGTAAATATGCACAAAAAAGAATTTTAAAACTGGGGCTGGAGAGATGGCTCAGTGCTTAAGAGGACCAGTTGCTCTTCCAGAGGTCCTGAGTTCAATTCCCAGGAACGACATGGAGGCTCACAACCATCTGTAATGAGTTCTGATGCCCTCTTCTGGCCTGCAGGTGCACATGCAGATAGAGCATTTGTACATAATATAAATAAATAAATATTTAAAAAAGAATTTAAAACTATGCCTTTCAGAGCCGAAGGGTACATACAGTTCAGTGTAGAGCACACTCTAGCACACAGAATACTTGACGTCCAATCTCAATAACAAAAACAAAATTAAGAGCTGGGCGTGGTGGCACACACCTTTAATCCCAGCACTCGGGAGGCATGGGCAGGTGGATTTCTGAGTTCGAGGCCAGCCTGGTCTACAAAGTGAGTTCCAGGACAGCCAGGGCACACAGAGAAACCCTGTCTCGAAAAACCAAAAAAAAAAAAAAAAAAAAAAAAATTAAGCTTTCAATGTTATTACTATTGAATGGCCAGCACATTCCTGGGTTGAAACTATGCCTGTCATTTATATAAGTTAATGGCTGCTTGAGAAGTGGAATGTAAAAATACAACAAGCACTGGGAAAAAAATCTAAAAATTCTAGAAATTATGGGAAAAGGGAAAAACAAGAAACAACACAACAGTGTGAAAGTTCCTTTCCTTCGACATCACAGTGAAGCTCAATTTCGGAAAAGCAAAACCTGAACGGAACACGGCCAGCTCCAGCTGCTGTCTCCACGCTCACCCATCAGCATTCCTGTGCCGGGTCCTCAGACAGGACTTTACATTCATGTCTTATTTCATCTTCACTGAGATAGATTTTTCTGAAGTGTGTGAACCTCAACAACTTCCCCAGCATACCTTTGCTAATAAATGCTTGAGCCACCTAATATCAGCCCTAATCAACTGTAAGTCACTGATAAGAAGGTCAGCTATAATTTTAAGACATAAAAACAAAAACATGTCATGCCTGAGAATTCCTTTCAACTGATAACTTTTTTTAGAAAATTCAATTAAAATACTGAGATGGACAAACTGGAAAATGGGATTATTTCCATCCTGCAGGGAAACTCCTTTAGAAAATAAGTCCTGCTCTTTCCTTTTGCGGCCATCAGTGGATCGCAGCCACCAAAATGAAGTTCAATCCCTTCGTGACTTTAAACTGAAGCAAGAACCGCAAGCGGCATTTCAATGCGCTCTCTCACATTCGGAGGAAGATCATGTCTTCCCCTCTTTCCAAAGAGCTGAGACAGAAGTATAATGTTCGGTCTATGCCCATTCGGAAGGATGATGAGGTTCAGGTTGTTCGAGGACACTACAAAGGCCAGCAGATTGGCAAGGTGGTCCAAGTGTACAGGGAGAAATACGTCATCTACACTGAACCATTGAGTTGAGCGAGAGAAGGCTAATGGCACAACTGTCCACGTGGGCATCCACCCCAGCAAGGTGGTTATCACCAGGCTAAAGCTGGACAAGGACCGCAAGAAGATCCTGGAGAGGACGGCCAAGTCCCGACAAGTAGGAAAGGAGAAGGGCAAATACAAGGAAGAAACGATCGAGAAGATGCAAGAGTAGATACATCTCATTCATAGCTTTCATTAAAGACTGCTTTAAAAAAAAAAAAAAAAAAAAAAAAAAAAAAAAAAAAAAAAAAAAGAAAAGAAAAGAAAAGAAAAGAAGTCCCAAGCCGGGCATGGTAGCACAAGCCTTTAATCCCAGCACTCAGGAGGCAGAGGCAGGTGGATTTCTGAGTTCGAGGCCAGCCTGGTCTACAAAGTGAGTTCCAGGACAGCCAAGGCTATACAGAGAAACCCTGCCTCCACAAAAACAAAAACAAAACAAAACAAAACAAAAACATTAAAAAAAAAAAAAGATGTAAAACTTTTCCTAGCACTCAGAAAGTAGAGGCAGACAGACTTCATGAGTTCAAGGCCAACCATGGCTATGGAGGCTATGGAGAAAGACCCTGACTCAAAATATAAATATAGTTAATTAAGTAAGTTAGTTTTTAGAAAGTTGTAAAACTTTTATTTCAGTAGACATTTTTCTTCGACTAGTTGCAGAAAGCTCTAATAAAGTCAAACAAACATTAAATTGTCCTTTAAATAAAAAGTGCACCTCCAGGCAGTGGTGGCATATGCCTTTAATCCCAGCACTTGGAAGTCAGAGGCAGGCGGATCTCTATGAGTTCAAGACCAGCCTGGTGTACATAATGAGTTTCAGGATAGCCAGGACTATACAAAGAAACCCTGTCCTGGGAAGAGGGAGGTTATGTCATATTCCTGCTTAGAATCAAGGATGCGTCAACCAAGTCTTCTCTTGGTTTATAAGTCTTGTGAACAGGAATTCTGTCCAGGGGGCTGGTGAGATGGCTCAGCGGGTAAGACTGTTCTTCCAAGTTCCTGAGTTCAAATCCCAGCAACCACATGGTGGCATACAACCACCCGTAATGAGATCTGACGCCCTCCTCTGGTGTGTCTGAAGTCAGCTATAGTGTACTTATGAATAATAATAAATGAATCCTTGGACTGGAGAGAGCAGGGACTGAGCAAGTGGGACCGACCGGAGAGAGCGGGGCAGACCGGGGCGAGCAGGGTTGACCAGAACAAGGGAAAAAAATAATAATAAATAAATCTTAAAAAAAAAAAAAAAAAAAAAGGAGCCGGGCGTGGTGGCGCACGTCTTTAATCCCAGCACTCAGGAGGCAGAGGCAGGCGGATTTCTGAGTTCGAGGCCAGCCTGGTCTACAAAGTGAGTTCCAGGACAGCCAGGGCTATACAGAGAAACCCTGTCTCAAAAAACAAAAAAACAAAAAAAAAAAAAAAAAAAAAGGAATTCTGTCCAATGTAGGCAAAATACAGTACACTGACCTCCCCATACCTACCATTATTCTTGATAAACAGATGTTGAGCCAGTTAAGCTTGGTTTCCTGGACTTGACCACGGTTCCTAATTCACTCTACCAGCCTTGGGTGTGACATACAAATGCACCAGGCTACCTGATAACCTCTATTAACTTTTCTTTCCAACAGTGTAACAAACCCACAAAAGCTAACAAGCTCAGAGTCTTTATTTTGTTCTCATCTATTATAAGAATTCCAAATAAATATCCAGAGTGTTTCTCATATTCTCAAAGTCATCCTCTGAGGCTGGTTTAAGACTGCTGGCTCAGTGATCAAGCCTGGCAACCTGAGTTCAATCCCTGAAACCTACAAAAGGTTGAAGGAGAACATGGAATCCGCATAGCTCTTCTACATCCACACATGTGCTGTGGTACATAGATGCCTGTGGTCTAACCTTTCTTCACTTTGTGTGAAAGTGTACCTCTGTATTTTCATTGTTAATGCTGTACCCCCAAAGAGCTAACTAAGGGCTGGCAGAATTTTAGTACTGTCATTTCTACGGCCCGTAACCACCAGGTTTTCTATTTTGTAAATATTCATCCTTCCTTACCTGCCTAGAGGCAATCTAGAGATGTATCAGAGGTTGACTCACTACTGATTGGTTGTATTAAAGATCTGACAGCCAATAGCTTGAGCAGGAAGGAGGGCAGAAATTCTGGGAAAAGGAGTGACAGGGGGAGGAAGGCAGTCGTGGGAGATTCAAAAGGGACAGAAAGGACAGACATGGGCCAACCGGAGCGAGCAGGGCAGACCAGAGAGCAGGGTTGACTGGAACGAGGAAAAAAAAAAGGACAGACATAACAGGTCATAGGCTAGAATAGTTAGTTAAGTTTGACTGGTAGCTGGGAGACTGCCCCAGCAAAATGCCTAAGCTTTAAACTATTATTAGAAGTCTCCATATCTTATTTATACCTCAGGCATATCCACATAAAGTCTCAAATACATGTCCACATACATCATATACATGCAGCATACAAATAATAAAATATCTAGTTTTTTATGTAAACTCCATCCTCAACTTCAAGTTCTGTCTTCTCACCATCAAATTATGGGTGAGTCTTCTACTATGTTATACCAGAAGATACATTTTTCTCCTTTCACATCATGTTACAGAATTGTTTTTATTTTTATTTTTTATTTTTTTGGTTTTTCGAGACAGGGTTTCTCTGTCTAGCCCTGGCTGTCCTGGAACTCACTTTGTAGACCAGGCTGGCCTCGAACTCAGAAATCCGCCTGCCTCTGCCTCCCGAGTGCTGGGATTAAAGGCGTGCGCCACCACGCCCAGCTCCAGAATTGTTTTTATTAAAGCTACAATTTTACCCAATATCCACTTACACTATTCCAATAAACTAATTTATAAAAACCTTTGACTTTGGGGCTGGAGAAATGGCTCAGCGGTTAAGAGCACTGACTGCTCTTCCAAAAGTCCTGAGTTCAAATCCCAGCAACCACATGGTGGCTCACAACCACCTGTAATGAGATCTGATGCCCTCTTCTGGTGTGTCTGACGACAGCTACAGCATACTTAGATATACTAATAACAACAACAACAAAAAAAACCTTTGACATGACAAAATATCTATACTGGGTCAAAGATAGCAACTCATCATTTCAGCAACAATTCAGAGTCGAAACCCACATCTTCATTTGCACACCAGTGCCTTATAAAATTTTCCCATGAACAAATAAAAGCCAGAAAACAATTATCCACCAGAAAGTCAGTTCTATGCTAACTCTCATTACAGATCTAGAACACAGAACGAGACAGTCCTTCAGGAATCCTAATAATGAACTTGCAAGATCATCAAGAGGAAAACCAACAAAGAAAGTGCAGATTAGGGCCAGTTTACCCAGTTTTAGAACATTTTTCAGAACACAGCTGCAAGTGTTGGATGCCTACAAAGAACAATGAACAAGTTCTGAGCCGGCATTGTCTGTAGCCCTTAGAGGGTGGATGAGCTGCAGCGAAGAAAGCTTGGCTGCCATGTGCGAGCAGTAATAAACTGCAGACTACAGGGCAGGGAAGGGACTCAAGGACAGTTCCAGTAATAGGCAGCTGGCATACAAACAGTAAAAAAAGTAATCAAGCAGGAATGAGATGGGACAGTCCTTCCTGAGAAGACTGAAGACACCAAAGTCAACAGGGTCTACCTGCAAACACAAAATTAACTGACATGTTTCTATCATACCCCCATGGTGATCAGTAATTGCCAACCAAGGCCATTTCTGACTGGCATCTTGAGTGTTACATATAAACATAAAAGAAAAATGATTGTGATGTAGCAAAACAGGATTTGAGCAGTGGTAAGCACCTCAGCCGCTTCGTATTGTTAAAGCTTGTTCCAAAGCACCGTGGGGCTCACAGGCTTAGTGGCTACAGAGTACCCAGAAAAAATATCTAGTTAGCAGCACAGATTTCAAAAGCATATTTTAATACAAAAAATAACAAGACATAATTTAAAGATATATCCTGGGCTGGGGAGAAGTTCAGCAGGTCAAATACTTGCCATGCAAATGTGAGGGCTATAGTTCAGATCCCTAGCACCCAATTAAATGCCAGGAGAGCACGGAGGCCTGCCTGAAATTTCAGAACACTTTAAGAAAAGAAGGGGGGCTGGTGAGATGGCTCAGCGGGTAAGAGCACCCGACTGCTCTTCCGAAGGTGATAAGTTCAAATCCCAGCATCCACATGGTGGCTCACAACCATCCGTAATGAGATCTGGCGCCCTCTTCTGGAGTGTCTGAAGACAGCTACAGTGTACTTACATATAATAAATAAAATAAATCTTTAAAAAAAAAAAAGAAAAGAAAAGAAGGGATTCCCCCAAGCTAAACTAGCCATTATCAGTAATCTCTGTTAATTGAGACCCTGCCTCAATGAACAAGGTAGAAAGCGATAGGAGGGCTTCCAAAACTGCATGCACAGGCATGTGTATCCACACATGCAAATATGTATACACATATTACACATACAAGGTGTATACTTTATATAATCATCTAAAAGAAACACATCATACATATTCTTTCTACTTTAGCAGGAACTACGGAGTGAAAATTCTGTTTCAAAACTTCTGTCACTCCACTAGGCATGATGGTGCACTTTTAATTCTAGCACAGAAACAGGCAGAATCCCTGAGTTCAAGGCCAGCCTGATCTACATAGCAAGTTCCAGGCCAGCCAGGGCTCCACATCAAGACCCTGTCTCAAACTTTAAAAAAAAGAAAAGAAAAGAAACTTGGCTTGCAAGGGTTTTGAAAAAAAACTGATATGTTATTTTAGTGTGTAAATACACACAGATACATATACATACACACACACAGAGGACAGCTAGCAAGAGTCAGTTTTCACCTTCTACCATGTGGGTTCTGGAGACAGAACTCAGGTCATTAAGACACAGCACCTCCTGAGCCATCTCACTGACCCGCCTTATGTGTTTTAATGAAAAAGCTCGCAGAGGGGCTGGCGAGGTGGCTCAGTGGTTAAGAGCACCGACTGCTCTTCCAAAGGTCCTGAGTTCAAATCCCAGCAACCACATGGTGGCTCACAACCATCCGTAACGAAATCTGATGCCCTCTTCTGGAGTGTCTGAAGACAGCTATAGTGTACTTACATATAATAAATAAATAAATCTTTAAAAAAAAAAAAAAAGAAAGAAAAAGCTCGCAGAGTGTGGTGGTGCGCATTGTTAATTGGAAGGCAGAGGCAGAAAGACGTCTGTGAGTTTCAGGACATCCTGGTCACATAGTGAGCTAAGAAAAGGCAAGAGTACAGAGAAGGAGAGAGGGGAGAGCAAGAGAACAGGAAAGACAGAGCCCCTGGACACAATGGCACATGCACACCCAGAATCCTTCATCTCACAGGACATCAAAGACAATCTTGGCTACATAGCAAATTATTCCCAGCCTAAACTACATGTCAAAAATTAAAATATGGGGCTGGAGAAATGGCTCACTGATTAAGATCACTGTGGACCCAAGTTTAGTTCCCAGCACCACATGGTGGCTACAACTCTAACTCCAGTTCCAAAGAATCCAACACTCTCTCTCATCCAGCCTCTGAGGGTGTGGCACAAAACTATATACACTATATACATGCATGTGTACATGAAGGTAAGAACAAATACATTTTAAGAAGAAAAAAAAACCCAAAGTATGAAAAAAACAAGAGGGGCAGGGGGTGTGAGAGGCACAGCCAGGCTATACAATACCTAACACAGATGCTTTCTTTGTAACTGTTAACAGATGACAAAGGTCTGACTTTAACAACAGTTTCCCACTTTTTCTAGTGTGAAACTTTTAACAACAGACCTGGAGGTAGTAGTAGAGTACTCACATATACAAATAAAACATTGTAATGCTACCTCTCCTTATCACAGGACTTTCCTTAAGTATAGTTAACTGGAATGGCAAAGCCATCCTAAGTTTTCAATAATTTTTAATATTACATATTACAAATATGCAAAATCTATTAATTTTTCATTCAATGGTTAATGCACATGTAGATTTATAGGCTTCCAGATACCCAAACATATTTCTCATCTCTTACCTGACTTTCCCAAATTTAAGATGAACAAGTGCTTTAGAGAAAGCATCAAATAGTTTATCAGGCTGAATTATCTATAAAATAGTTTCCAATTCTAACACTGTAAGATTCTGGAACAATGAGCACTTCTAAAAAGAATGAATCTGAGAACAGGGCTGGTCTTGGTAACAACAGCCTGTAACCTCAGTAGTGGGAGATGGAGACAAGAAGGTTAGGAATTCAAGGTCAGCCGAGCAAGGGGGAGGTGTTTGATCAATAGCATAAGTCATCTCCTTCCTGGCAGCCTAGCTTGGTAACTGTTCAAAAACCAAACATAAAATGTGTGAAGCAGGAGGTAAATGTGTGACAGGCATGGAGGTAAATGGCAACACGTATGTGTAATACTACAAGGCAGCTGGGACGCATCCAAGTTAGACTGCAGACTCAACACACAACCTAGTTTGCTTCTTCATAAAAACATGACTAAAACACTGATAGTTTTGCTGGGACTAGTAAGATAGCTCAGTTGTCAAATGCTTGCATTTCCCACAGAAAAAGCTGGGCACAAAGCAGCATGAAACTGTGATCGTGGCACTGGAGATGAGAAACAGGAGGCTCCCTTGGGGCTTGCTGGCCGGCCTTGCTGATTAGTAAGCTCCAGAGTCAATGAGAGTCTGTCTCAAAAAAGCAATTTGAGGACAACTCCAGATGTGTACACAGACACATGAACACATATATACCACACAAAAGGATATGTGTGAAGAAAGAAAATGAAAATTTTCTGTTGTTTTTAAGACACAAACCAGTAAGGTCAGGGAAAACAGAAAAGAGAGAGAGAGAGAGAGAGAGAGAGAGAGAGAAAACCATCACCATTTCCAGAGGCTATAGAAAAGTGAGCCGCCAGGCATGATGGCGCAGCACACCTTTAACCCCAGCACTCAGGCAGAGGCAGGCGGATTTCTGAGTTCAAGGCCAGCCTGGTCTACAAAGTGAGTTCCAAGACAGCCAGGGCTAGACAGAGAAACCCTGTCTGAAAGAAAGAAAGAAAGAAAGAAAGAAAGAAAGAAAGAAAGAAAGAAAGAAAGAAAGAAAGAAAGAAAGAACTAAGCCAGTATGAGAACAAACTCAGTTTATACCACAAAATTCTCAAAAGTTGAGGAACTTCCAGAACAAATGCAGGGACAGAAACACACACATGGAGCTGATGCAGGCCTGCAGATGGTTCCATGCAAGCCTGGCACACTGCTCAAGGCCCAGACCCATGCAAAAGTAGATGGAAGAACCCACTGCAAAAGGCTGTTCTCTGCCCACCACATACAGCACAACATGCATACCCATACACACAAACACACAGAAATACAAACTTGAACAATAAATTTTGTTGTTGTTGCTGTTTTTCTCAAGACAGGGTTTCTCTGTGTAGCCCTGGCTGTCCAGGAATTCACTCTGTAGACCAAGCTGGCCTCGAACTCAGAAATTCGCCTGTCTCTGCCTCCCAAGTGCTGGGATTAAAGGCGTGCACCACCACTGCTCAGCTAATTTTTAATTAAAATATTCAGACGCTATTTGTCTGAACCTAGAACTCAAAATGGCAGACACTTTTGTTATTAGTCAGGGTTCTCTAGAGTCACAGAACTTATGGGTAGTCTCTATATAGTAAAGGAATTTATTGATGACTTACAGTCTGCAGTCCAACTCCCAACAATGGTCAGCAACAGCTATGAATGGAAGTCCAAGGATCTAACAGTTGCTCAGTCCCACAAGGCAAACAGGCAAAGGGGAGAGGGGGAGAGGGAGGGAGAGAGAGAGAGAGAGAGGGCCTTCCTTCTTACAATGTCCTTATGTAGGTCTTCAGCAGAAGGTGTGGTCCAGATTAAAGGTATGTGTCTTAATCTTCTGGAATTCACAGCCACTATGCCTCAAGATCTCCATGCCAAGATCCAGGTCAGAAACTTGTATCTCCCAGACTCCAGATTAGGATCACTGGTGAGCCTTCCAATTCTAGACTGTAGTTCATTCCAGATACCATCAAGTTGACAACCAGGAATAGCCACTACAACCACTGAGCAGAAAATAGGTACACTGAATAATAATAACCAACCAATAATAGCACAGAATTCCCACTGCTCTGGGTCTGCATCAGTCTGCATATGGTAAAACCACATACTTAGTAGTGTGAATTTTACCCTATATAATAACATTGTTTTACAAGCACTACTGCATGGGTCCTATCCCGAGAGATACTGATGTATTCAGTCAGTAATGACAAGGATGTTTTTTTAAAAGCTCTCCATGAGATTCTAAGATACAGCCAAAGCTGACAACTTTTGCCTGAAATGAGATTATAGGGTAAACCTAGACATTAGTAACTCCTACTTATAAACTCGGGTCTTCTTTCTGATTAGCTGTCAGGCATTCTTTCTTAACCATGAACAGAGATAAACAAGAGACTGTCAGCCAGTCATGAGAAGACCCGCTACCAATCAAGCAGTAATACCAAGTTGAAAGTTAACTTGGAGGAAGCAGACTAAGCGAAGCTTAATGAAGCTATCTTTACCTCCCAGAGACGGGCCGGAGAAAACAAGATTCCACACACAAAGCAAGACGAGATGAATGAGCAAATGACAGAGGAGAGGAAGCTGAACCTTCCAGCTCACAAATGAGAATGAATACCTATGCTCAAGGAAGCAATATTTAGGGCCAATCACAAAAGCCCAAAAAGACTAAGGACCTGAATGACCCAAGGTCAGTGTTGAAGAGGCTAAGACGGTCAGCCTGTAAAAGGGTACAGCTAGGCTTTCTAGGACTCCATTCCTACCCTCTCATGACTTATTCCTGGAAACACTAACATGGAGTAACTTCAGACCAAGCAGAGTGAAGTTCAAGGCTGAAAGCCAAGGGATTAAGCAGAAGTGTTTTTAGCCAACAGCAGCCACCCACTGCCCACTTCCTCTGCCCAGCTTTCAGAACACTGGCAGCCAGATGTGTGTATCAGGTCCCGTGGTCCACAGAAGGTACATCCCCAGAAGCTCCCACAGCACCTTCCTCTGAAATCCATCAGTGTGGCTGTTCTGTGCATGCTGAAGTGCTACCGTAAACCAATCACAACTCCTCCTTTATCTTTCCTCATGATTTTACAGACGGAAGATTGTTCTTAGCAACATCTGCACCACACAACTTCTTTATTATTATTAAGTCAACAATAGTCACTGTTTCACTTCAAAGGAGCATTTTTTACAGCCTGGCTTTTGGCACATACAAAAGGAAGCGTTCTTGAACTTGGGGCCATTATTAGTAAAATAAGGGACCCTTGAGCACAGGAGATGGCAAAGCAGTCCATCTGACAACCCCAACAGTTACTGAGTAACTAACTAGATATGCTGGACAAAGGAGTAATTAGCATCCCACTTAGATAATGTTCAGCTACTCCAAAAGGCATGTAACTTAAAACTAAGTGAGCTACTCTGTATCAAGCCCTCAGAATGGTGCCTGCCTAAGAGTACCTAAATAAGTTCAATTTTAAAAAAAAATGTTTTAAGACTTCTAAGTTGTTTATTTCTGGAATTTTGCAGATATTGTCAGACCACTGATAAAAGAAACCTTGGAAAGTTAACACAGTTGCTCATGCAAGGATATAGGTTCTGTCCCCAACACTACAAAAAGACAGAACTAAAAAAGAATAGAAAAGTAAAATAACAAAAACCTAAGCATAATTCGTAAAAGAGGCATTTCACAAAAGATTAATACAAGCCGGGCAGTGATGGCGCACGCCTTTAATCCCAGCACTTGGGAGGCAGAGACAGGTGGATTTCTGAGTTCGAGGCCAGCCTGGTCTACAGAGTGAGTTCCAGGACAGCCAGGGCTATACAGAGAAACCCTGTCTCGAAAAACAAAACAACAACAACAAAATTAAGACAAAAATGGCTAATATTTTTAAACTTGTTTACCACGCAAAATAAAGTCACACACTGATAAAGTACCACCATCCAAATCGCAGCATTTTTTGAAGATGGTAAGCATCGTTAAGTATGGAATAACTAGAGTTTCATTCAATGCGTACTAGATGGTACAACCGTCCTGAGAAGGCCCAACAGAACCTAAAGCCAGAAAAATTTTAAAAACAATAACCAACCAGAAATAGTGGCAATATACTGCAAGGAGGTCGACGGCAGGGGTATGGGGACAGCCTGGGCTACATGGCAAAACTCTGACCCAGAAACAAAACCAAACAAAAAACAGCAATTCCATTCCTCCGAGGTATATATCCCAACCTAGTAATTTGTTGGTTTGTGTTGGTTCGCTTAAAAATCATTACCTGAAAACTTAAAATTGTGATCTTTTTACTCCAGATAGACTTGAATAAATTTTCTAAGATTTCCTTGACACAAACTTCTCATAGAAGGTGAGCATTTTCTGTCTTACAGGAAGGAAAGTTCTGGAACACTGAGAAATTATTACTAATAAAATTTAAAACACACAAACTACCAACAGATCGTGTTTCTCTAACTTCAGGAAGCTCTGGAATTCATTCTCTCGGCGGAGAAAGGTTTATTATTCTCCAAAGAAAACCGCTTGTTGCTCTTCAAAATCCCCTCCAGCAGAAACAGGACTGCGAGGGAACCGGTCCAGAACTTTTGCTTAGCTCTCTGGTGAAAGGACCTAAGGTCGGAGTCACCAGCGCAGAAGCCACCACCACAATCCAACCCACCGGAAACCCGCGGTTAATCTCAGGCTAGCCCCGTTAGGCGAAGGGCGACCTGGTGCACGGGAGCTCCGTGCGCCGTCGCTCCGCACACCTGGCTCGCCCATCACCTGCCCGCAGCCGCCACAGGCCGAACGGAGACGCCAAGTTTCCGAGCAGGGCGCGGCGGACCGCCGTGTCTTCGAGGACGGGCCCCGAGGCCGCCCGGGCCAGGCGAGCGCGGGGAACGCAGGCCCCGGCGGGCTCGCGGCCGCAAACTCGGCGACGGCCCGGGTGGGCGGCGCGGCCCTCGGCGGCGCCCGCGCCCTCCCTCGCCGCAGCCCGGCCTGGCGCGGCGCCCCTCACCTTGGAAACCTGGGGTGGACTCCGCCGTCAACATGAACTTCCCATCCAGCCGGCGGCCGTGCCGCCGCCGCCTCCCAGCGCCTCGACCCGGCTCGGCCTCCGCGGCCGCGTTCCCCGCGTCCCCCGGCGCACGCCTCCCGCTCGGGAACCCGGAGCTGCCCGCGACCCTCCACCGTACCACCGACGACTCGGGAGAACCCCGCGCAGCCCCGCGCCCGCCAGCTCCGCCCGGCTCTGGTCAGGCCGCTTCAGGAAAGCCCAGGGCGCAGGCGCGGCGAGGGCCTTAAAGAGCCCCGGCCGGCCTCTACGGCATAATGGGTTCGAGCAGGTTAGGGCCCGGGCCGCGCTGGCGAAGCCGAAGCAGAAGCCGAAGGGATTGGACCGAGGGGAACGGAGGCGGGGAGATCCCTCTCGGTCCTCCGCCCCTCTTCCCAAGCGCCCAGCCCTGGGCCCTGCAAACTGCTGACTTCCCAGTCGCTCGAGCCGCCCCAGGCCAGTCAGGGCAGCACAAGACACGCCCCCTCCGAGCCCCCCCCGGGCGAGCATCGGCGCCCCGCAGCGCGGCTGCCAGGCCTGGGGCGCGCATGTCGGACGCGCAGCTTTGCGAGGGCTGCCCGGAGTCCGACTCCCAAAAACATAACATTAAGCAAATGGCACTCGCGGTGGTAAAACAGGTCTTCCACTAATCTTCTGGAATAAACCGTGGGTTTATTTGGAGTCCGACAGAGGGCAGAGGGTGGGCAGTTATCCAACACCAACCAAGAAATTCTTAGAAGGAAATTACTTAGTTTGGGACAAAAACAGCCTATTCATTTGGGTCCGGTCAAAGGAATTGCAGGCAATAAAAAAATAATAAAGGCAATATAAATCATTTTTGTTATACACTTAAAAGTGACCAAACTTTCTGAGTTAGAGGCCAGCCTGATCTACAAAGTGAGTTCCAGGACAGCCAGAGCAATACAGAGAAACCTTGTCTGGGGGGTGGGGAGTGGGGGGACAAGTGACCAAAAGGAGCCGGGCGTAGTGGCCCACGCCTTTAATCCCAGCACTCAGGAGGCAGAGGCAGGTGGATTTCTGAGTTCGAGGCCAGCATGGTCTACAGAGTGAGCTCTAGGACAGCCAGGGCTACACAGAGAAACCCTGTCTAGAAAAACCAAAAACAAACAAACAAAAAAAGTGACCAAAAGGATAGCAATCACCATCAAGCAGTCAGAAAAGCTCCAAAATTGTTTACTAATCTGATGATACCACTGGTTTTTTACATTTAGATTTGTAAGACCTGTACAGAAAAAGTTCCACTATCCTAAGCACTTCTAGAAAAGAATATTTTTCATCAAGATTAGGATATAAGAAATGGGAAGTAAAACCATGTCCTCCACCCAGCTTTGAAATTTTCAAAATAGTCTGAGGCAATTTTTTTCTTTGCATAACTTAGGTCAGGTTATTAATGGCAATGTAACAACTTTGTTGTAGCAGGCAGTCTTGGCACATGTCTTTGATCCCTGCACTTGAGTGACAGAAGCAGGCAGATCTCAGAGTTCAGGGCCAACCTGGTCTACAGAGTTTCAGGAGAGCCAAGGCAACACCACCCTGTCTCAAAAAACAAACAAACAAAAAACTTCATCATAATTTAATGTATCTACCAGAGCAAAAGTAAAAATGTATAATGTACCTTTCCAATTTATCTGCAAATTCTTTGCTTTTATCTGCTAAAGTTTCCTTGAATCTCTCTCATCTCCTTCATCAGCAACCACCTTAGTTAAAATTACCCTGACCTGCAGATAGTGTAAGGACACTGACCTAACCTATTTTATCCACATCCCCTCCTACCCTTCTCCAAATCTCACACCACAGGAAGAATTTTTGTTCAAATACTGTATCATATGACCTTGTCACTGTTCAGTGTCCCATTCTCTTAGAAAAAAAAAAAAATTCCCCTAAGCAAGCCCTTCAGGGCCAGGCACCTTGCCTTCCTCTCCAGCGCTCTCTCTGCTCAGACCATGTTCATCCTCTCCTTTCTCCAGCCACACTGACCCTTTCCTCGGTAACAAGAGTTTTTGCAAACTTTTTAATACCTGGGAAGTTTTCCTGGCCTCACCTTCTTACCTGGGCCTTAGTCTCTGGGTCTGAGAAATGCCTCTTCAAGACCCGCCTATGTTAGTCCTGTCAATCACTTTCCAGGACACTGTAATTATAGGACTCTCAGGATTTTTTTTTTTTTTTTGGTTTTTCGAGACAGGGTTTCTCTGTATAGCTCTGGCTGTCCTGGAACTCACTTTGAGGACCAGGCTGGCCTCTAAATCAGAAATCTGCCTGCCTCTGCCTCCCAAGTGCTGGGATTAAAGGCGTGTGCCACCACGCCCCTCAGGAATTTTTTAATCTCTCACTCACGTCTGGCCCCATAAGGCTGGGAGCTTTGTTTTACCTGATTCATAGCCATATATTCATATTCATTTGAGGAATTCGAGAATCATAGGTGCCTGATTCAAATGACAAATGGCGCAAAGGTTATTGACATCGCAGGTAAATGTCATACTTTGACATTTAGAGTCAGAACCTAAGAAGGGCACTAGTTATTATTATAATAAAAGTAGATTTCAAATTACTTTAGTGTCTGAAGATTCTTTGGGAAATGTGTAATTGCAGAGTGCTCAAACCTCCCCATTAAGAAGGATAGAGAGAAAGATAGCCACAGATGCTCATGAAGCTATGAACACTGAAAGAAGGACAGAAAGAGAGAACACCACGGATGCTCACAGAATGATGAACACTGGTTGTTCCAAACATGGAAAGCAGGGTAACTAAGAGTGAAGCATTTCCGGAGATGGGAAAGATGATCTTTTTATGTATATCCAAAGGCTTAAAGTAGTATTTTCTTTTTTTTTTTTTTTTTTTTTGGTTTTTCGAGACAGGGTTTCTCAGTGTAGCCCTGGCTGTCCTGGAACTCACTCTGTAGACCAGGCTGGTCTCGAACTCAGAAATCCTCCTGCCTCTGCCTCCTGAGTGCTGGGAGTAGTATTCTTTTCACTTGAAAGTGTGTGAATGAACTACCAATTTGGAACTAAGGTATACCAGGATACCAGATTATACAGTATATGATTCTATATATGCGAAATTCCAGAGAAGGCAAAACTGAACGTGATGGAAACAGTTTGGGCAGGGCTGAGGGACAGTTTGTGGTGCTCAGCATGTGACAGTGAAATTATTTTGAAATACATGCTCTCAAAATAATAGAATAGTCCTGAGGAGGCCATTAGCTCTGGCCCTCCAGCATTATCCCTGACTCATGCCTTTCTCTCCCTTGCCCCAAGAGTGTCAGTTTATTTGGTAAAAGAGCTTACACTTTAATGCCCCACTTGAATTGCTAATTCTAGCACTCACAAGTGCTTGGGCACTGGCGTAAGTGATATTCCACTGTGTGAACTCTACTCTGACACCATCTCTGCTCCTAAGGCTCAACTGCTTACTCTCTAAAGTCTAGATTCTAGTCTATACCCTCCCGCAGAAGATACAGATGACTGTAGCAGTGGACAGCAGTGCAAAGGCTGTTTTTATTTACAGCCAATTCAGTTAGCAATTCAAAGTTCTGCGTTCCATCCTGCAGACCCTTAGCATGGAGTTAAGTCACTACGCAGGCAGGAAGATCCTCTAAACCTGCCAAAGATTAAGTCACAGAAAACCATGACGTTAACTGCCAAAGGTGTTCAAGCCAGCCACATGAGACTCTTTGGTCCCCAAAAGAAAACAGGGGAGGCGTCAGGCAGTGATGGCGCAAGCCTTTAATCCCAGCACTTGGGAGGCAGAGGCAGGCAGATTTCTGAGTTCGAGGTCAGCCTGGTCTACAGAGTGAGTTCCAGGACAGCCAAGGCTACTCAAAGAAACTCTGTCTTGAAAAAGACCAAAAGAGAAAGGAAGGAAGGAAGGAAGGAAGGAAGGAAGGAAGGAAGGAAGGAAGGAAGGAAAAAAGGTCAAGTCACCCCAGATACAGAGGCTTAACTCATCAGCCACCTTCACCCTGAGAATTTTACTTTAAACAAGAAGGACACTTACTTCTATTTTAGGATTATACTGGCTAATTCGAGGGCCATGAAAACCACTAGCCACCTGCTTACATCTCAACAGCGTCAGCATCTCAGTCACACTCACACGTTCCAAGTTCAGTAACAGCACCTGTGGCCAGGAGACCACAGACAGAACAGTGCCATCTGTGGGAAGTTATACTGGTGGCACTGTCCCAGGAGGAAGAACAAAGTACTCCGCTGAGGGTTCCAGATAATGGTTGAAACTTTTTTGTTTTGGAAAAAAATGAAGGCTCACTCTGAAACAGTTATATCACACCTCATTAGGCATTTTACTTACCACAATAGGAATCTAACAAAAGCTGGGACCTCTCCACTTACTGAGGTTCTAAAAATGGCTTCACGCTCAGGACTTTTCCTTCACCGTATCCACTGACTGTAAGACAGGAGCATCGCCTTAGGAAAGAACATTGCTTCACAGAGCATATGCTTGCAATTTCTTGTGGAGGTGGCGACTAGACTGCTATGAATGTACAGATGAGTTGTAGCTACAGACTTTAGACATTGTTTTTGCACGTGTCTGTCCATGTGGTCTGTGTGCCTGTGTGCCTGTTCACATGTGACTGTGCATGTGTATGGATGCACATGGAGGCCTGAGACTGATTACTGGGAGGCCCCCTCAACCACCCTCTTCCTAATGAATTGAACCCAGGACTCTCTGATGCAGCTCCTCTGGCTTGCTCCCAGCATCCTCTGTCTGGGCCTTCTGGGACCTGGAATTATAGGCAAGGTGTCTAGCCACCAGTTGTAAGAATCTGCACATCAGTCTTCACATTTGAGGGTTAAGAACATTGCTTGGTGAGATATAACCCGTTCACCAACTTATTTCTACCTTTATACTCTGTCAAACCAAATAACAACTTTTGAAATTGTACCGCAAAATGGGACATCACAGGACACCACCTGATAAAAGAAGTCTGTTTATTTCTTAGCTTTCTCAACTAGCTGTTTTAAAGCAAGATAAAGGTTGATGCAGCTAGAACTAGTCATTTCAACCTAAACTATCAAATTTTCTGAGAACTCACAACTTCCACATTCCATACAGCACATGACTGTAGGCTATAATCTAAAATTTTAAGTGTACTTGATAAAAGTATACTTAACCTCCTCATATCTCAATCTTCTCATCCATAAAACAGTCAATAATATCTACTTAAGCACTAAACTGATAATTAAGTGGAACATATATGCAAAGTATATAAACACCCAGCAGGTGGTAGTTACTGCAATTGCTGTTTTCCAAAGTCACAAAGTACAAGTGCAAATATTAAAAAGACTCTGAACTAGGGGGAAAAAAAATCCTGATTCCAGCACCTGCTAGTTGTTTGGAAGCTAATCTTGTACAGCTCTGTTTCTTCATCAGCCAACTGAAGCTAATAGTCTAGCCAGAGCGACGGATGGTTCAGTGGATAAAAGCACTAACTGTACAAGCCTGGCCGCCTGCATTCTGTCCCTGGGACCCACATAAAAAGACAGAAATAGAGGCCTATGCAATCCCTCCACTTCTGCTCTGAGACAAAAAGCAGAGCCAGAATCAGCCGGAAGGCTCACCCATCAATCAGCTAAGCTGGTGTACACAGCAGAACAAGAAGGGAGCCTGCCTGGGCAAGGAAGGAGACCAAGCTGTCCTCTGGCCCTCACATGTGCACTGAGGCACTCCTGCACCTGCATTTAGACATCCACAAACACACTATACACAAAATTAGGAGCCTGAAAAGCAGAAGGTTAAGTCCACCCACCAAGACAGATGTGTGGAGAGATATGCTTCTACTTCACATGAAATGGTCTTTATCCGTCAAGCCAGGGACAGAATTTCTTCAGTGTAAATTATCTCTTTCCTTATTTCCACCCAAACAAAACCCACTGTTGCTTTATAGCATTTTCAAGTAGAAGCATATGTAACCCAGATTGGCACCAAACTTGCTATGGAGCTGGTATAACCTTAATGAACTAATCCCCTGCCTCCGTTTCCCGGGCAGAACCCACCATGCCTGATGACCTCACAGTAAAATCCAGTGCCTGTATTCCTAAGCACAGGAGCACCTAAGGAAAGAAACAACCACCAACATTGCCAACGACTAGGATTTGTGAACAAATACTATAGTAATCATATTCCTTGGCTAATTTTTATCTCCGCGTGAGAAATTAGGAGCCTAGACAGACAAAGTGGGCCTCTACTTGTTAAATAAGTAAAATAAATCCCAGTAGCCAGTAACAGCAGGGAAAGAAACTATTGAAGTAAGAAAGCTAATTATTAAAACACCCCTCTTGAAGGTGTGGAAATAAACCTACCACTTTATATAACTCCAGGCTGCTCACGTGAATGGCCACAGTACAATGAGATAATATTCTTAAAATAAAACCAGAGACAAATTCACAAACAGCTGCTGTGCTTTAAAGATGAAGCAAGGTACACAAATCCTAATTCGGGAAAAGTTAAAATTCCCTACTGCAATAACTGCATCTTTATCAGCACTATAGAAAAGAAAGAACAACAAAACCTTTATTTTTAGACATTTACCTGTCTCCTATTAGGGTTTCTAAAGGCAGCAGTCATTCTGGTGGTAACCATGATGAGAGGAGGAGACTGGGGATTTGAATTGAATTTACAGCTGACTCATAGGGAGTGTTTACATCGATGCGGCCTCTGGGCTCCACCCATTCAACACCCTTTCAGTTCCAGCCTGTAGCTCTGTTAGTAACTTTAAGGGAGGCTGGGAATTAGGGGGTGGGGGAGGGGGTGCAGTGGGGGGGGGTTAGGAAAACTAAAAGCAAAGCCTTTTGAATATCCAGGCATACTAATAGATGTTGGTTTCTTCTCCTCCCTCTCTCCCTCCTTCCCTCCTTTTTTGTCTTCTGTCAGAATGATCTTGACTGAGGAGCCAATTTGAGGCACTGTCAAATTTGATACTGTCAGCTTGGACTTTAACCTCAGACAAATTATTAACTGGATATCTGTCTGTCTCTGTTTCTGGCTCTTTCTGTCTCTGGCTCTTTCTCACCCCCATCCCCCCCCTCCACATCATCCCCCCACCATACTCCCCTGAAGTGTTACTCAGAGAATATCAGTAGAGACTTTGCTAATATTGTGGAACCAACTGGTAGACCTTACGGGGGACAACCCTAAATAGAGCTCCTTCTTCTTGATGGAGATCCAAAGAGATACAAAGGGTTGGCTTTGAAAACTTGCCTTGTTAATGATGGCTTCTTTTTAAGGCATTTATGTGTTAAGAACACCCGTAACCTGTAAGCCATCTTTCTAGCCCTGTAACCTTTTTCTTTAACCCCACGGCTATCCTCATTCTCAGGTAAATACCAAGAAAGTCTTTATTTGTTTGTTTGTTTGTTTATTTATTTATTTATTTATTTACTCTGTCACCAAGAACATACTGTAGAGGTTATCTAGAAGTAGAATAGCTGTAACTAATGACAGGCACAAAACTGTCACATGACTAACATCCCTATTAACATTCCCTCACAGAAGGAGGTTTGAGAGGCTTACAATGCTCATGTGCCCATGTGACCCCTCCTGAAAAGGCACAGGAGGTAAACAGTTAACTGGGGTAGGGTCGTGGTGTTGAAGATGCCTGTGAGAGCCCAGCACTCGGGAGGCAGAGGCAGGCAGATTTCTGAGTTTGAGGCCAGCCTGGTCTACAGAGTGAGTTCCAGGACAGCCAGGGCTATACAGAGAAACCCTGTCTCGAAAAAGAAAAAAAAAGAAAAAGAAAAAAGAAAAAAGAAAAAAGAAAAACAAAATAAAACAAAAAAACAAAGAAGATACGTGTGAGGGTCTGTGTGTGTGAGAGGAAGGAAGTTCTGATGTTTTAGCTACCTTTAAGTCCCTTGTTGGAGATGGAGGTCTGTATACATGTGTACATGTATGCATGTATGAATATGGTGTTCAACTGTGCCTAACACTTTCCTAAAAGGAAGGTCAGTAAGTCACATTTTCAGCTGGATAATTATATTACAAGCACTTATACGAAATGGACATTTCTAGACCCACTAAGGGTGTGATGGAGAAATGAATGGCTCAGTCAGCGGTTAATAGCGCTGGTTGCTCTTTTTTGTTTTGTTTTTCTGTTTTTCGAGACAGGGTTTCTCTGTCAAGGCCTGGCTGTCCTAGAACTCACTCTGTAGACCAGGCTGGCCTCGAACTCAGAGATCTGCCTGCCTCTGCCTCTCAAGTGCTGGGGTTAAAGGCGTGCACCACCGCTGGGCGCTGGTTGGTCTTTTGAGAGGACTTAGGTTCAATTCTCAGCCACATGGAAACTCACAGCCTCCTGTAACTTCAGTTCCAGGAGCTCCCCCTATCAGCCCTTTCTGGCCTCCTTTTGCCACAGGCATTCACAGGCTGCACAGACATACATGAAGACAAAATAACTAATATAATTTCTCTAAGTTGAGAAAACTGTGGCTGACCCACAGTAACAACTGACAGTAAAAGAAAACACAAATGCAAGTTTAGATCTCCCTTGACTATGAAACCTGTTTCATTTGGAGTTATAAAAATGCAGTACCTGTGTTCACAATTTGATATAAGAAAATATAATGTGATATTAAAGACAAATAAATGTAAAGGGCTGGAAAGATGGCTTGGTGGTTAAAATGACCTAGGCTCCTTTTCCAACATGTATTTGGGACTCTGACACCCTCTTCTGGCCTCCACAGGCTCCTGCACTCACATAATAGACATACACACAGGCAAAACACTTGTCTCATACTTTTAAAAGATGAATGTAAGAAATAAATGGATAACAGTGTGTATGTTCCCTAATGTGGAGATGCAATGTGGTGGGGAAATACAGAAGGGATATCTTACCTGGCAGAGGGAGTTGTACTGTTTGACTGTCTGTATCCCTCCTGTGTGCTTATGCCAGATGTGGTTTCCTCACAGAACCTGAGCTCCTTGGCCATGCCCGTTGGGAGAATCTTGCGTTGAAAATTTGCAAACCACAGCAAGAGAAGTAAAATCCCCTGTTCTCACCTTAGGAAATGCTAAGGACGTGAATGAGGAGACCCTAGCTATTCTCAGAGAAGCAAACCCAGCCAGAAACCAGCACAAGGATTCCTGTTTCCAGCGGGTTCTGCCTCTCCTAAACTTTAATTGCTTTTCTCTTTGTTCAAAGCCATAAACTTTCCAACAACCTTTGAATGATGCACCAACCCATCCTTTTTTTTTCTTTTTAATTTGTTTTGTTTGAGACAGAGTTTCTCTGTGTAGACTTAGCAGTTCTGGAATTCACTCTATAGACCAGGTTGGCTTCAAGCTCACGGAGATCCAGCTGCCTCTGTCTCCCAGAAGATTAAAGGTTTTCACCACCACCATCGGCTTTTTTTTTTTTATTAAAAAATTTTTTGTTTGTTTGTTTGTTTTGTTTTTCGAGGCAGGGTTTCTCTGTGTAGCCCTGGCTGTCCTGGAACTTACTTTGTAGACCAGGCTGGCCTCAAACTCAGAAATCCGCCTGCCTCTGCCTCCCGAGTGCTGGGATTAAAGGCATGCGCCACCACGCCCCGCTAATTAAAATTTTTTTGTTGTCATTTTTGTTTTGAAACAGTCTAACTGTGGGTTGTTGTTATTGTTGCTGCCATTGCTGTTGTTTTTAGTTGATTGGTTAGGTTTTGGCTCTCAGATAGCTTAGGCTGGCCTTAACTCATTATGTAGCTAACGATGATGTTAAACTTCTCATCCTCCAGCCTCTGGGTCTTGAATGCTAGAATCATGGGTCTGGGTTACCATGCACAATGTATGCAGTTCTGGGGATCAAGCCCAGGGTGTTACCACGCTGGGCAAGCATTGCATGAGATAAGCTACTTCCCCAGATGCTATGAGATAAGCTACTTCCTCAGATCCTATGAGATATTTTTAATATATTGCACTAGGCATTTCTCTAGCTATTGGGATCAGATACATATGACAGACACCCTTGAATCCAGCCTTTTGTGATCCTTGTTGCCTGTTATTCGTGTCTCTCACACAGAATAAAAGCTGATCTTTACCACAGACAGAACATGGCAGACGTGCCACAGTGTGACCTCTGACCTTTGTCACAGCAGGCACTTTTCACCTTGTTCTTTTTTAGGTTCACCTGTTCTGTGAGAAAAGAACACACAGATACCCCACCAAAACTCACAATCAGGCCTGCGGGATGGCTCAGCAAGTAAAGGCCATGCTGGGAAAGCCTGATGACCCCAGTCCTCTCTGGCTCCCACAGGTGACCCTCTCAAGTACACACCGTGGCACGTGTGCCCCATGTGAACAAATGATGAATAAATTTTATTATATTCAGAATCTGGCTTGGAGTGATGGCTGAACAGTTTAGAGCCCTTGGTTTTCTTGCAGAGAATCTCATTCAATTCTCCAACACCTATATGATGGCTCACAACTAACCGTAACGCCTGTTCCAAGAGATCCTACTCCTTCTTACAACTTCCTGAGCGCGCGCACACACACACACACACACACACACACACACACACACACACACTTGAAGCACAGACAGATGTGCAAGCAAAACATTCCTACACATAAAAAATAAATAAATGAGCCGGGCGTGGTGGCGCACGCCTTTAATCCCAGCACTCGGGAGGCAGAGGCAGGCAAGTTCCAGGACAGCCAGGGCTATACAGAGAAACCCTGTCTCCAAAAATAAATAAATAAATAAATAAATAAATAAATAAATAAATAAATAAATAAATAAATCGATCGATCTAAAACAACAGTCAGAAGCAGCTTGGCGGCTGTGTAAATGATACACCTTGGAAGTGGCCTACTTCTCCCACCCATGTCAGGGACTGCAGTCATGGCCCCAAACGGACTGAAGCTAGAGAGGAAAAAGTAACTAGAGAACTGATACAGAGCTCCTGACACTTAGAAACCTTAAAGGAAAGTATGTATTCCTTGTTGTTTGTCACATCAAATGTCAAGGTGACTTGCTACTATAAATAGCAAGATAATTGATCCTATATGACAGTGACAGAAATAGTTTAACTCTTGCTGTGCTGGAGCTTAAGTTCTAGTTGGAGAAAAAGAGTCAATAGATGAATAAGTTTAAAAAAAAAATGGTTAGAGGGGCTAGAGAGATGGCTCAGCGGTTAAGAGCACTGAATGCTCTTCCAGAGGTCCTGAATTCGATTCCCAGAAACCACTTGGTGGTTCACAACCACCATGGGATCCGATGCCCTCTTCTGGTGTGTCTGAAGAGAGCAATGGTGTACTCATACATAAAATAAATAAATCTTTGAAAAGAAAAACATGGTTAAAAAACTAAATACATATGAAAGAATGGAGTTGGACTGTTCATTATTTTACATATATATGAAAACTAACACAAGATGGATTAAGGATTTAGAATTAAGAGCCATTTCTCATAAAAGTCCTATCATTTTGATATATAAGAAATATCCTCCAGAAAATCAAGAAGAACGAAACCAAAGCATACTTCATTCCTTCTTAGAACAGAGAACAAAACACCTATGAAAGGAGTTACAGAGACAAAAATTGGAACTAAGAGGAAAGGATGGAGCATCCAGAGATTACCCCACCTGGGAATCCATCCCATAATCAGCCACCAAATCCAGGCACTATTGCATATGCCAGCAATATTTTGCTGAAAGGACCTTGATATAACTATCTCGAGTGAGGCTATGCCAGTGCCTGGCAAACACAGACGGGGATGCTCACATTCATCTATAGGATGGAACACAGAGCCCCCAATGGAGAAGCTAGAGAAATTACCCAAAGAGTTGAAGGGGTCTACAACCCTTTAGGTGGAACAACATTATGAACTAAACAGTACCCCCAGAGCTTGTGTCTCTAGATTCATATGTAGCAGAAGATGGCCTAGTCGGCCATCACTGGGAAGAGAGGCCCCTTGGTCATACAAACTTTATATGCCCCAGTAAAGGGGAATGCCAGGGCTAGGAAGTGGGAGTGGGCAGGTGGGGGATCAGGGCGGAGGAAGGGTATAGGGAACTTATGGGATAGCACTTGAAATGTAAATAAAGAAAATACCTAATTTAAAAAAAAAAAGAGCCGGGCGTGGTGGCGCACGCCTTTAATCCCAGCACTCGGGAGGCAGAGGCAGGCGGATGTCTGAGTTCGAGGCCGGCCTGGTCTACAAAGTGAGTTCCAGGACAGCCAGGGCTATACAGAGAAACCCTGTCTCGAAAAAACCAAAAAAAAAAAAAAAAAAAAAAAAAAAAAAAAAAAAAAAAAAAAAAAAAAAAAAAAAAAAAAAAAAAAAAAAAAAAAAAAAAAAAAAAAAAAAAAAAAAAAAAAAAAAAAAAAAAAAAAAAAAAAAAAAGAAATATCTCCAAAGAGGTTCATGTGTTTAAGGCATGGTCCCCAGATGGGGAAACCAGATCACTGAGAGGTTACTCATGATAACTCTGAATCAATCGAGGGCTTAATCCCCGGGTGGATTCATAGTATGATAACATGACTGGGAAGTGGACCTAGCTGAGAGAAGTAGGTCACTGGGGCATCTCAGCCCTTTCCTGTATCTTGATCTCTGCTCCACCATCCCCTCCCAACAGCCCCAGATAACTATGGAATGCAATCACGAGCTGAAATAAACCTATCCCCTTAAACTCACTCAGGTATTTGTAACATATATTTTTAAAACGTGTCAAACAGAAAGCATAGGAGAAAGTTAATTGGGGAGTGATTTGTCAGAGGACAATTTGTGAGCAACAAAGAGAATAAAAAGACAACCAATGGAATGGGATAAAATATTTGCTAGTCCAAAATTTTTAAGAAAATAGTGTTTGTGCAGTGGGCAGTGGTGGCACATGCCTTTAATCCCAGCACTTGGGAGGCAGAGGCAGGCAGATCTCTGAGTTTGAGGCCACCCTAGTCTGCAAAAGCAACTTTTAGGACAGCCAGGGCTAGACAAAGAAACAAACAAATGGGCTGGTGAGATGGCTCAGCGGGTAAGAGCACCCGACTGCTCTTCTGAAGGTGATAAGTTCATATCCCAGCAACCACATGGTGGCTCACAACCATCCGTAATGAGATTTGGCTCCCTCTTCTGGAGTGTCTGAGGACAGCTACAGTGTACTTACATATAATAAAAATAAAATAAATCTTTAAAAGAAACAAACAAGCCGGGCAGTGGTGGTGCACACCTTTAATCCCAGCTCTTGTGAGGCAGAGGCAGGTAGATTTCTGAGTTTGGGCCTGTCTACAGAGTGAGTTCCAGGACAGCCAGGGCTATACAGAGAAACCCTAAAACAAAAACAAAAACAAACAAAAAAAGAAACAAACAAACAAAAAACGTTTGTGCAGGTGGTGATGGTGCATGCCTTTAATTTAACACCTGCGCTTAGGAGGCAGAGGCAATCAAATCTCTTTGAACAACTTGCAGGAACATGTATAACTTCTCAGAGCCCACCTACATTCACCGAGAGTCAGTGAAGTTAGATAGCTTATGTGGGCTTTAGCTAGGTTTGGTCATAAGGGGCTCAGTCAGTAAACATTCAGACCTTGTGACTTAAGCTGTGTTTTACTACAAGCTTCCAGAAAGCAGGCAGAGGAAAATACACATTGTGCTTTTAATTTGTAACAGGTTAAGAGCCCAGAGTTTGCCTTTTGTCCCCTGTTTCAGAAGGACAAACATCATATGATCTCACATGAGGTAGCTAGAGTAGTCAAGCTCATAGACACAGAAAGTAGTCCGGAAGATACTAGAGTGTAGAGGAGGGGAGTATGGAGTTCAGAGTCACTGATTCAAGGTGTAGCTTCTGGTCAGAGTGACAATAAAAGTAGAACTAGGTGGTCAGGAGAGTTCTGTAAAACAATGGATGCAGTCGGTGCCACTGGATTCTAACTCAAGACAGTTAAAATGGTAAACTTCCAGGTATGGTTATATTCCCACCACAGCAAAAAAGGTAGAGATTATGTAGAAAAGTGATTAGCACCTGTCTAACATATGTGAGGTCCTGGGGTTGCTCCCCAGCAGGGAAAAAGAAAAGGAAGACCTGGAAAGATGGCTCTCAGCAGTTATGTACTTACTGCTCTTTTAGGTTTGGTTTCCAGCATCCACATTAGGCAGCTGACAGCTGCTGGCAACTGAAGTTGCAGAGGCTCTGACATCCTCCTTTGGCTTCTGAGGGCACACACACACACACACACACACACACACACACACACACACACACACGGCATTCATTTACACAGACACACACAGAGTAAAGAACATTACAGGCAGAAAGAACGGCACAAATGTAAGCAATGTAATCAAGGAACACCAAAGACACAAGTGTTTAATGAGCACAATCAAAAACATTGTTAATTTCAGGCGTGGTGGCGCACACCTGTAATCCGAGCACTTGGGAGGCAGAGGCAGGCAGTATTTCTGAGTTCGAGGCCAGCCTGGTCTACAGAGTGAGTTCCAGGACAGCCAGGGCTATACAGAGAAACCCTGTCTCAGAAAGCCAAAAAACAAACAAACAAACAAACAAAAACATTGTTAATATACAAAGTCAGAGAGAAAACAGATTACACAGAGCTCCTATAGGCCATGTTAGGACTTCAGTTTTTATTCTAAGCAGAGGGATCTGATTGCTTAAAGGTTAAAAGCATCCACGAGCTGTTCTGCAGGGAACTGACTCTAACTGGCATGGACAGAAGCCTAGCGACCCGCTGTAAGCCAGCTGTTGGTAGCGTGGTACCAGTGCTGAGAAACTATCAAATATCAACAGAACTTCAGCCAACAAGATTTTCCTTTAGACTGGCTATTGGATAAAAGGGTAAGAGGGGCTTGTGGCCTGGACACTTAAAAGTGGCAGAATTGCCATTTCCTACAACAGAGAGGACCAAGTAGGAAACAGGTGTGAGGACCAAGTGCCGGTTTCTTTCTCAGCAGTCAGGAGACTTGATTGATGACTTGTGAAAATTGAAAAGTCAGAGGCAGATGCTAGTGAATAAAGACTCCACCCTTTCCATGATGGAATGAAGAATGCAGTGGGTAGCTGATAGTGGCTGGACTCCCTTTCTTTGGGTTCTGGTACTGAGCTGCCTATAGCTTATGTGCATTTTACATGCAGCACCGCTCTGCTCTTGCTAGAAAGATCATCCTGAAGGAAGAAAACTGTAGCAGCTGTATCAACAAGGGTTCATTCTGAAAAACTTCCAAATGATTCATCTGTTACTGTTTTAATATTCATATTATGTAGTGTGTGTTTGAACCAAGATGGGATCCCTTCCCCTCCAACATCTCCCTTGTTTACCCAACCCACCCACCCCCACACCAACTTCATGTGTTTTCTCTTTCTCTCTCCTCTTCAAAATATCCACTGAGTCTATTTAATGTGCATGGGTATCCTGGAACACATGTAGCTTCTCAGAGTCCCCCTACATCTCTGAAGAAAACTGACACCCCCCTCTCACCCCCAGAAGCATCAACTCCCAGTAGTTCCTCAGACGAGTCCGTTCTGGGGCTTGGGCTGCCCTGAGCTTGTGCATGTCTTGTGCATGCAGTCTGGGCACTGAATTCTGGGCTGTCAGGTCCAGCAGACAGTTTTTTGTTTGTTTGTTTGTTTGTTTGTTTTTGGTTTTTCAAGACAGGGTTTCTCTGTATAGCCCTGGCTGTCCTGGAACTCACTTTGTAGACCAGGCTGGCCTTGAACTCAGAAATCTGCCTGCCTCTGCTTCCTGAGTGCTGGGATTAAAGGCGTGCACCACCACGCCTGGCCAGCAGACAGTTTTGCTGCAGACATCTACTTCCTCTGCATCTTATAATCTTTCTGCCTTCTCTTCTGTGATGATCCCCTAAAGCTCACTTGACATTTTCTTCCATGGCAAAAGTTACATATAAGTTTTCTTTCTTGCTTTTCTTTATAGAGACAAAGCCTAACTCCGTAGTCCAGGATGACTTGGAAATCCCTCCCACCCCCAGGTCTCTCACTGAACCTGGAGGTTGTACAGGTATGTGTGGCCAGCCTGGCTTTTCACATGAGTGCAGGGATCTGAACTCAGATCCTCAGGCCAGCACTGTATCAGCTGAGCATCGACCCAGCCCTGAATGGAATGTTTTCTGTAACAACAGTTTAATTAAATTAGAAGGCAACAAAAACAGGTTTCTATCTCTTTATATATTTCTGAGTTTTGTTTGTTTGGTTTGGTTTGGTTTTGGTTTTTGGTTTTTCTCCAGACAGAGTTTCTCTGTTTAGTCTTGGCTGTCCTGGAACTCACTCTGTAGACCAGGCTGGCCTCGAACTCAGAAATCTGCTTGTCTCTGCCTCCCAAATGCTGGGATTAAAGGTGTGTGCCACCACAGTCCGGCTATGTTTCTGTTTTTAAGATAGTGTACTAATGACTTTAGCATCATTGTGACGGAACACTGACCCAAACAACGATAAGAAGGAAAGTTCTGTGAGCTCATCCTTTCAGAATGATAGCAATCCTTCCTACAGGGAAGTCAAGGCAACTGGAGCTGCTTTCTGTGTGTGGGGGAGCATGAGGAAGCAGAGAGGGTTAAATCAGGACAAGGGTAGAGGTTAATTAGTGACCTGCTTCCATCAGCAATACTCAGATACCTTGTAAAAGTTTGCCCCAAGCTGGGGTTTGAGCATTCAAACCACAACACATGGAAAGGCTACCAATTCAGTCTCTACACATCTTGACCTAGGAAATAAACTAAATAGTTGCTGGTTTTAGTAGTAACTTTATAGCATGGAAGTGTAAGACTGCTAGCTGCTGATATCAGGAAATAATTGAACAAAATGTAGCTGTACACTTGGGTTGTAATGGAAACTTCATCAAAACAATTTAGTATAAATTCTTTCCTGTGTTTTAGGAGACAGATACAAGAACATTCACAGCAGCAACAATGTAAGTACTCTGACAGCAGACTGCAAGTGCTTCCTTAACACAATATTATATAACAATGGAAACAAGCAACTGTTCCAACGCATAGAGGAACCTTAGAAATGAAGAGTGGCTGGGAAGTGGTGACAAACTTGGGAGGCAGAGGCAGTTGGATTTCTGAGTTCGAGGCAGGCTGCTCTATAGCGTGAGTTCCAGGACAGCCAGGGATATACAGAGAAAACACCCGCTCCACACACACACACACACACACACACCCAAAAAAAGAAATGAAGAGTAAATTGCCAAGCTATCTACAGAAAGGGTCTCAAGACCTGAAAACTGGACAGTGATGAGGACTCAAGTTTCTTCCTGGTGTATTCTATGGGCTGCAGCTGAAGGTGAAAGACCCACAACGTGAGGACTCCCACGTTCTGACTCAGGAGGGGCGACACCCCAAATCACTCACGAGAAACAGTCTTTTTTTTTTTTTTTTTTTTTTTTTTGGTTTTTAGAGACAGGGTTTCTCTGTATAGCCTTGGCTGTCCTGGAACTCACTTTGTAGACCAGGCTAGCCTTGAACTCAGAAATCTGCCTGCCTCTGCCTCCCGAGTGCTGGGATTAAAGGCGTGCACCACCACGCCCGACACTTAATTATTTCATTTAGGCTGTTTAGGTGATTCCTGTATTTTATGGTTACCATACACATGCTTTGATATAATATGATTATATAATTTCTCAGCCAGGCGTGATGGCACATGCCTTTAATCCCAGCACTCAGAAGGCAGAGGCAGAGGCAGGCAGATTTCTGAGTTCGAGGCCAGCCTGGTCTACAAAGTGAGTTCCAGGACAACCAGGGCTACAAAGAGAAACCTTATCTAGAAAAACCAAAAAAAAAAAAAAAATCATATAATTTCTCCCTTACCTCCCTTCAGACCCTCCTGTATACCCTGAATATCCCTCTTTTTCAAATTCATGGCCTCGATGGGTGTTGGTGACACATGTCTTTAATCCCACTTGGGGCAGAGGCAGGTGGATCTCTGAAAATTTGAGGCCAGCCTGGTCTACAGATAGAGTTCCAGGACACCCAGAGCTACACAGAGAAACCCTGTCTCAAACAAACAAAGAAATTCATGGCCTTTTTTCCCATTGATTGTTGTGTGTATACGTGTGTATTCCTAAATACATAAGCACATGTGGGACATTTTCTTTTTTTTTTTTCAGAACAATTTTCTTTATTAGATATTTTCTTCATTTACTTTTCAAATGCTATCCCCAAAGCCCCCTATACCTCCCGGAACATTTTCTTTTTTTTTTTTTGGTTTTTTGAGACAGGGTTTCTCTGTATAGTCCTGCCTGCCCTGGAACTCACTTTGTAGACCAGGCTGGCATCGAACTCAGAAATCTGCCTGCCTCTGCCTCTGCCTCCCGAGTGCTGGGATTAAAGGTGTGTGCCACCACACCCGGCTTTCATTAACTTTTATTACAGATAAATATTCTTTTTGTAGAAAATATTTCATGATCCAAAACATTTAGTGATTTTTATAAATACTACTTCAAAGGAAATCCCAGAGACTAAATAAGTAAACAGGACCCTTGGGTCATAGGCCTCCTGTTGTTTTTAAAACAGTGGTTCTCAGCGGCGCATGCCTTTAATCCCAGCACTCAGGGGGCAGAGGCAGGTGGATTTCTGAGTTCGAGGCCAGCCTGGTGTACAGAGTGAGTTCCAGGACAGCCAAGGCTACACAGAGAAACCCTGTCTCAAAAACAAAACAAAACAAAACAAACAGTCGTTCTCAGCTGTGCGTGGTGCTGCACGCCTTTAATCCCAGCTTTCGGGAGGCAGAGGCAAGCGGATTTCTGAGTTCGAGGCCTGCCTGGTCTACAAAGTGAGTTCCAGGACAGCCAGGGCTACACTGAGAAACCTTGTCTCGAAAAACCAAAAAACAAACAAACAAACAAACAAAAAAGTGGTTCTCAACTTTCCTTTTTTTTCCCTTGTTCCGGTCAACCCTCTCAGGAGGAGGAAGTGGCCAAATAAGAGGAAAGACCTTGGTGGCTAGCTTTAGGGATGTAATCTAACCGTTTTTTTAGCTAGGAAGAGAGAATTGGTGAGAAAGGCAAGGCTTGCCAGGCTCGGGCTGGCCAAAGTCCTTTCATAGACTGTGAATCTTTGTCTTTAAAGTGGGGGAGGGGGTTGCAGGGAGGCTGGGATGTAGCTGCATTGGCAAAGTGTCCGACTAGCATATGTAAGGTCCTGGGATCTGTGTCTAGGTTCAAGTTTCCTCCTAATTGAGATATTCCCTCCAGGAGGCAGGGAGAGGCTCACGAGATTCAGGTGGACAAACATCACATATCTGAGAAAGCAGAATGTTGCAAGGCTGGCTGTGGAAGGCCCCTCCCCAGCTTTATGGAAAAGCAGTAAACAGCTGCTGAAGGAGACTCTGACCTGTGGAGCTGCTGAGAGTAGACCTGTTGGGCTGTCTGCACAGTGTGCTGAGCACTTTGGGGGGGGGGGGGGGGGGGGGGGGGGGAGTGGGGTGGTGGTGAAGCCTTCTTGGGTTGTGAGGGTTTTGTTTTGCTTCTTTGGGTTTTTTGAGACAGAGTTTTTAACGTTTAGCCCTGGCTGTCCCGGAACTCACTCTGCAGACCAGGCTGGCCTCCCAGAGATCCACCTACCTCTTGAATGCAGGGATCAAAGGTGTCAGCCACCACCAGACAAAGCAGCTGCTTTGAGTCATTTCTATTCCTGGTAAGTAACCCCTCTCCCATACTCCTGCAAGTAGCTCCAGTACAACTCATTGGTTCAGCAAGTTGGGTTTTTGGTGCATGTCTTTTTAGTCAGGGTTCCCATTGCTGTGATGACATATGGTAAATAAAAGCAGCTTGGTGAGAAAAGGGTTTTTCTGGCTTATGATTACACATCACAGTTTGCCACTAAAGAAAAGTCAGGACAGGAACTCACACAGGGCAGGAACCTGGAGGCAGGAGCTGATGCAGAGGCCATGGAGGGTGCTGCTCACTGGCTTGCTCAGCCTGCTTTCTTGAAGAATCTAAGACCATCAACCCAGGGTGAGGCCACACACAATGGGCTAATTAAGAAAATTCTCGGGCTGGTGAGATGGCTCAGTGGGTTAGAGCACCCGACTGCTCTTCCAAAGGTGATGAGTTCAAATCCCAGCAACCACATGGTGGCTTACAACCACCCTTAACAAGATCTGACGCCCTCCTCTGGTGCGTCTGAAGTCAGCTACAGCGTACTTATGAAGAATAATAAGAAATGAATCCTTGGACCGGAGAGACCAACCGGAGCAAGCCAGGCTGTCCGGAGCGAGCGGAGCCGAACGGGGACGGCCGGAGCAAGCGGGGCCAAAACCGGAGCAAGCGGAGCCGAGGCTGGAACAAGCGGGGGCCGTACGGCCGGGAGCAAGTGGGGCTGGCCGGAGCGAGCGGGGTCGAGCAGAGCGAGCGGGGTTGATCGGAACAAGGGAAAAAAAAAACCCCTAAGATGTATAAAATAAATAAATCTTTAAAAAAAAAAAAAGAAAAGAAAATTCTCTGGGGCTGGTGAGATGGCTCAGTGGGTAAGAGCACCCGACTGCTCTTCCGAAGATGATGAATTCAAATCCCAGAAACCACATGGTGGCTTACAACCACCCGTAATGAGATCTGACGCCCTCCTCTGGTGCGTCTGAAGTCAGCTATAGTGTACTTATGAATAATAATAAATGAATCCTTGGACCGGAGAGAGCAGGACCTGAGCGAGTGGGGCTGGCCGGAGCGAGCGGGGCTGAACGGGGCGGGGGGAGGGGGGCAGAAAACACTCTGCAGTCTTGCTTGCAGTCCAGTCTTCTGGAGGCATTTTTCTCAGCTGACGCTCCCTCCTCTCTGATGACTCTGCGTCAAGGTGACATAAAACCTTCCAGCACAGTGCACATGTTACTTTGTTCTTGATAGGTTCCCTTTCTGAGGGGAATAGAAATGTGTGTGCTATGTCTCCCCAGGAAAAATCTCTCACAGAACCACCCCAGCATCTCATAATCCAGAAGGATCAGAAACTCAAGGCTATCCTTCCTTACAAATGGCATTCTGAACTTTGTGTCAAAACAATCCACAGGTATTTAATAATAAATTTTAAACCAAAAATATAAACGTTATTTGATAGTTACAGTAACTCAGAGATAGGTGATACTATTATTGCTATTTTATAGGTTAAGAATTCTCCCAGCACTCGGGAGGCAGAGGCAGGCGGATTTCTGGTCTACAGAGTGAGTTCCAGGACAGCCAGGGCTACACAGAGAAACTCTGTCTGGAAAAACCAAAAAAAAAAAAAAAAAAAAAAGAATTCTGGCTCAGGGTCCTGGCAAGATAGCTCAGTGGATAAAGGCACCTGCATCCAAGCCTGATGAACTGGGTGTTCCAAAGAACTGACTCTCCTCTAACCTCCACGTGCGTACACACACACACACACACACACACAAATAAATAAAATCTAACTTTAAAAAATCTAATAAAAAGTAATCTGGGCTCAGGGAGTTAATGGGACCACCCTGAAAAGTAGACCCTTTTTCTCTCCCTCATTGGTCCCCCTCTGTCATCTCCAACTCCCCATGTTTGAAAATAGAGGAGTGTTAGTAGGCATCTCCCAAGATTCCATCTGTATCCTCTTCTCCTCCTTCCTAGTTTTCAACCCATCAACTGGTTGTGGACTAGATCATTTGTTGGGTTCCTCTTTGCCTTCTACTCTTTAGACCATGCGCCTCCTTCTGTTGCATAGTGGAACTGCAACAAGACCAAACTACCCAGCATCGAGTAGTTTGCGAATACCTTCAATAACATTAGGAAAACAGGGGCTGGAGAGATGGCTCAGCGGTTAAGAGCGTTGATTTCTCTTCCTGGAGGTCCTGAGTCAAATCCAAGCAACACAACCACATGGTAGCTCACAGCCACCTGTAATGAGATCTGATGCCCTCTTCTGGTGTGTCTAAAGACAGCTACAGTGTACTTACATATAATAAATAAAAAAATAGTCAGGAAGCTAAAGCAGGGGGATTGCTTGAGCCCCTTTGGAGAGCCAAAGTTTGATATTAGCCTGAACAACATAGTTTAGGATTTAAGAAAATGTTTCAAGGTCTAAGAAGATGTTTTTTTAGGTTAGTAATGCAAGTTATGATAGACATTGATTTAGGTACAGAACTCTGAACTCACCAAGACAGGATTTATAGTAAAGTACTTTATCCAAGTTTATCAAAAACTAAGGGACCTGACATTATGAATGTAAATATTATCTGATAATTTTTCATAATTGTTATTATTTCTTATAGTTTACTATTGAAAGAAAAAGAGCCTTTTATTGGACTAAAAGGGAGAAATGTAGAGAGAATCTTTTGTGTACTGCCTGGTCAGTAAAAAAACTGCTGGCCTATTCTCAGAGCCAGGTGGGAATTCCCATAGTGAGAGAGGAATTCTAAGATAGAGTCAGGTGAGGGAAAAGATTTGTCTAGAACTCTGAGGGGACAGATTCTTGAAACTGAGAAGACATACCTAGCCATGAGTCACTCATAGTATAGAATATACAGGGTAATTAAGTTACAGGCTAGTCGGAGAACAAGACCAAGCTTATGACCTAGGCATTTATTCATATATAAATTTAAGTCTCAGAGTTGTTACTTCAGGAACTGGGGCATGGGTGGGAAAGCCCTCAGTTACATATGGGAGTTGGTTTGCTTTTGCCACTGTATGGGGACCAAGGATTGAACAGAAGTCATCAGTTTGTTACCAAGCACCTTTACCTGTTGAGCCATCTCAGCAGCCCCCAATGCTTAAAACATATGCCTAATAATAGACTTCATAAATCCTTTGAAGAAGCCATTTGTTAAATCACAGTGATAATATATGCCTTTTCCTTCCATTACTAGAGCATGTGAAAAAAAACAACTAAGATACGTTACATATTCACCAAGATCTTTGGGAGATTATTAATAACACAGATTATTAATTCTTTCTTGATGGGGCTGGTGAGATGGCTCAGCGGGTAAGAGCACCGGACTGCTCTTCCGAAGATGATGAATTCAAATCCCAGCATCCACATGGTGGCTCACAACCATCCGTAACGAGATCTGGCGCCCTCTTCTGGGGTGTCTGAAGACAGCTACAGTGTACTTACATATAATAAATAAAATAAATCTTTAAAAAAAAATTCTTTCTTGAGCCTTTTAAAACAATTACAGCTTTTCCAAGGTAATTCTATCAGTTACAGAAACATCAGAATGGCACTGCTGTGCTGAGTCATTCACTTGTGCGTGAAGTCATCATCCTGGAGTCATTTGATTGGTCTTGGAATGTACAGGGAGTGTCCATACATGAAGACAAACACAAACTTGATACGGGGCCAGTGACTCCAGACACCATAGAGTCATGTTGGATGACTCTCTTTTTCTGATATTCTGTGTCCATGTTCTATGTACTTAACACTTACATACAAGTATACTCAAACAACTTGGCATTCTGCTTTTGTCTTTTTTGTTTGTTTGTTTGTTTGTTTTTGTTTTTCGAGACAGGGTTTCTCTGTCTAGCCCTGGCTGTCCTGGAACTCACTTTGTAGACCAGGCTGGCCTCGAACTCAGAAATCCACCTGCCTCTGCCTCCCAAATCCTGGGATTACAGGTGTCCTCCACTACCGCTCAGCTGCCCTCCTTTAATTTCTTTCTTTCTTTTTTTTTTTTTTTTGTTGTTGTTTGTTTTTCCGAGACAGGGTTTCTCTGTATAGCCATGGCTGTCCTGGAACTCACTTTGTAGATCAGGCTGGCCTCAAACTCAGAAATTCGCCTGCCTCTGCCTCCCGAGTGCTGGGATTAAAGGCATGTGCCACCACTGCCCGGCTTGTATTAATCTTTTGTGAAATGCCTCTTTTCGAATTATGCTTAGGTTTTTGTTATTTTACTTTTCTATTGTTTTTTTGTTTTGTTTTGTTTTGGTTTTGGTTTTTCAAGACATGGTTTCTCTGTGTAGTCCTGGCTGTCCTGGAACTCACTCTGTAGACCAGGCTGGCCTCAAACTCAGAAATCCGCCTGCCTCTGCCTCCCCAGTGCTGGGATTAAAGGCGCGAGCCACCACACCCAGCTTTCTATTGTTTTTTAGTTCTGTCTTTTTTGTAGTGTTGGGGACAGAACCTACACCCTTGCATGAGCAACTGTGTTAACTTTCCAAGGTTTCTTTTATCAGTGGTCTGACAATATCTGCAAAATTCCACCACGCCCGGTGCCTCCTTTAATTTCTGATCCACCTGCTTCCATTCCCAAAATTTGAGAGGGAAATTATATATATATATATATATATATATATATATATCCCATGACTAGTTTGTTACTGGCAATGGGACCTAGGTCCTCAAAATTCATTTTTCTGAAAAGACTGATTTGCTATTTGAGCACCTTTATTGCCATGCTAAAAATGTTAAGCTTAAATGTAGCATATGTGTGGGTGTGTACACACAAAGGCTGTAAGAGTGTGTTGGGTGTCTTTCTCTGTCACTCTCCACCTTATTCTGTTGAGGCAGAGTCTCTTACTGAACCTAAGACCAGGTATGATCTCAAGCCTGTCTGTAGCCTCAGTACTGGGAGGGGAACAGACAGAAAGATAACTGGCATTTGCTGGGTCCTAGCCCAGCTTCCCTCCCAAAAAAGGGTGGTGGTGTGGATGGGGGTTGTGGGGGAAGGCAAATACTATAATGAGCTGTAATCCCATTTCTAACTTGTCTCCATGTTCTAATTTCTGGTTCCAGATGCACTCCTTCTGTTAATATAGCTAGAGTTAATTTAGGCTTGTTGTGAGATATTCTAGGATAGTAAAGTACAGCACACAGGCCGGGAAGGTGGCTCAGTAGTTAAGAATACTTGCTGCTTAACCATGAGGATTTGAGTTTAAATCCCAGCACTTAGATAATGAGCCAGGCATGCTGTAACCTCAGCGCTGTTGTAGGCAGAGACAAGAGGAAAACTGGCATTAGCTGGATGCCAGGGCAGCCAAGAATTTTAAGTTTCAGGTTTAGGTTCAATCAAAGACTCTGCCTCAAAAGAATAAAGTCAAGTACCCAAAGAGATTTATTTGGGTATGTGGTACACACCAGTGGTCTCAGGACTCACGTAGACTCAGAAGGATCACTGTAAGTTTGAAGCCAGTCTGAGCTACATACTAAACACCTGTCTCAATTCCAGGACAGGGATGAGATGGCTCAGCAGATAAACACATTTGCTACCCTAACCCCGTGACCTGATTTTGATCAGCAGAACTCTGATAGTGGAAGGAGATAATTGCATCTTTCTAGCTGTCTTCTGACTTCTCTCATGCTTGCTGAGGCACACACAGTGTAGCCCTTACAAAATAAATAAATGTAAAAAAGAAGGAGGAGGAGGAGAAGGAGGAGGAGGAGGAGGAGCTGGGCATGGTGGCGCTCGCCTTTAATCCCGGCACTCCGGAGGCAGAGGCAGGCGGATTTCTGAGTTCGAGGCCAGCCTGGTCTACAAAGTGAGTTCCAGGACAGCCAGGGCTATACAGAGAAACCCTGTCTCAAAAAAAAAAAAAAAAAAAAAAAAAAAAAAAAAAAAAAAAAAAAGATAATATGAACTAGTTAATGTGCATATATATATATATATATATATATATATGTAAACATTATATACATACATATACAAATACATGGTGTGTGTGTGTGTGTGTGTGTGTGTGTATTTGTGATTTTCAGAACTAAGATTGAAGCTACCCTTTGGCAGATAGAATGAAGTGGAAGTTTTGTGAAGTGGGTGTGGTGTAGACAATCCTTTTCTTTTTTTTTTCCTGACCTCTTAATGAATAAAGCTGATGTTATACTGGTTTAAGGAATTGCAACCATCATGCATGATAAGCTGGTAATTATGGATTAAGTATATTTGCTTTTCAGAATAAAATTAGGAACGGTAAAACTGAAGGACTATGTAAATTAGCGGTTTTCAACATTCAACTCTTTCACAGGGGTTGTATATCAGATATTCTGCACATCATATTTACATTACAGTTCATAACAGTAGCAAAATTACAGTCATGAAGTAGCAACAAAGCAATTTTATGGTGGGAGGGCTCAGGACAACATGAAGAATTGTATAAAGAGTCACATTAGGAAGGTTGAGAACCACCGTTGTAAACAAATACTCTTGTTTTACTTAGCAACAGCGAAGATTATTCTGGTAAAGAAGAATCACCCGCGGCTTTTTCTTGGAGAACTAAAGAGCAAGAACTGCCAAAGCTGACTAGGAATCAGTGTTGTGTGTCTAATGATCTCTATCTGCTGTCATTAACAATTTTTAAACTTCTGTACTGGATTTGTAAGAGCTTGACATTTTTATTTCCTGTAACCAAAACAATTTTTTTCTTCCTAAATAAAATAATATGATCAGAACCAATGGCGGGGGGCGAGGGTGGGGGGAAGGCATGCTAGTTGTCATACTTAGGGTTTCTATCGCTGTGATGAAATATCATGACCAAAAGGCAAGTTGGGGAGGAAAGGGTTTATTCAGCTTACACTTCCACAAAGGAAGTCAGGACAGGAACCTGGAGACAGAGGCTGAGGCAGAGGCCATGAAGAGGTGCTGCCTACTGGCTCACTCTGCTGCATCCTTTTTTTTTTTTTTTTTTTTTTTTGGTTTTTCCGAGACAGGGTTTCTCTGGCTGACCTGGAACTCACTCTGTGGACCAGGCTGGCCTCGAACTCAGAAATCCGCCTGCCTCTGCCTCCCAGGTGCTGGATTAAAGGCGTGCGCCACCACTGCCCAGCTCACATTGACTTTCCAAAGCTCTCAGCCTTATAACTGTTCTTTCATGTGTTTAAATAATTGTTTGCATGCATTTCTTTTCCTTCAGGTATCATGCAGCCCAGGTTAGCTTCCAATTCACTAGGCTAGCCTTGCTCTTTCTGACTCTCACTTCTAAGTGCTGAGGCTGCAGTACTAAGCCGCACACCCAGACCCCAAAAGAAACTTCTTGAGGAAGGGGACTTAAATAAGCTAAGAGTGATGGAGGCTGTGGTGGTGACGCTCATAATGTCAGGAATTCTGGGGACAATGGAAGCAGAAGGCAACAGGAGAGGGCAGTGGGCTTTGCTTTGTTCTCACAATGTAACAGGTAACTAAGAACTTACCGGAGGTCAGCACTCTGAGACGTGCTGGAGAATGAAAAGTATGCTTGAAGCAGGTGCCAAGATGCTATGCAAAGGCAGAGGAGGCTCTTCTAACTCAAACTTGAGGCTCTGAGCTTCCCGGCGGCCCTGTGTGCTGGGAATTCCGATATATATTCCAGAAGTGAGTCAAGTCATGGAGAAGGCATGATTTCAGCATAGGCAAATTCATGTATTTAACTTAATTTTTACCCCCCTCCTGCTTAGAAAAAAATTATATAAGTGTGTGCGCGTGTGTTTTAAAATGTCTTCCTGCCCAGCAGTGGTGGTGCACACCTTTAATCCCAGCACTTGGGAGGCTGAGGCAGAGGCAGGCGGATTTCTGAGTTCGAGGCCAGCCTGGTCTACAGAATGAGTTCCAGGACAGCCAGGGCTACACAGCGAAACCCTGTCTCGAAAAAAACCAAAAAAAAAAAAAAAAAAAAAGGTCCTCGCAAAAAGCCTTTATTTCCCTCTGGTCGCCCATCCTGCCTGCTTGTTGAGAGGAGAAAGCTGACATTCATCCTCCGACCGATAGGAGGCGATACGCCGTGCACCTTGAGGCCTCCAGCCACTCTTTCTCACGTCGCTTGCGTGCTGGCGGTGCTACATACTGCGCATGCGTACGAGACTCCGGTCTTTTCCCCCTAGCGCGGCCGACTCTGCAGGTCTGCGTGGAGCCGCGGTTGCGGGTCTCTGTTCCGCAGGATGGTGAGTGGGCATCTGGGTCTCAGGCCCGCGCGTGCACCGGGGCGCCCCCTCCTTTCGCGGATGCCCTCTCGTGGGCGGCTCGTGCGACCGGAGGGGCAGATGGCATTCGATTCCCGGCTCTGCGCCCGCCGTTCCAGCGTGGCCTAATGGCTGCCGGGTGCCAGCCGGGGGAGGGGCCGCGGCGGAGGGTGCCCGGGACGCGGCTTCCGAGACGGGCCGCCGGCCGCAGGGGTCTCCCTCCGGGGTCGTCAGGAGGCCGTGCTGCGGAAGCCCGAATCCCCCGGCCTCGCAAGGAGCCCTGGAGCCGGGAGTGTCTGTCAGTGGAGGCCGGGGCGCTGCTGCGTCCGGGAAGGGATGTGGCGGCCCCGGGCTCTTCCTGGCCAGTCTGTCCCTGTTTTCAGAGATTTGCTGAGATCGGACTTGAGAGGTGGGGTGCAGTTCTTCATTAGCGGGTAGTAATTGCAGATCGTACTCTGCCTGTTGAGCCCAGTTTAGGCAGGGAGGAAGTGAGCGCCGTGTGGTCGAGTTTTCTCGGTTAGGTGTGCAGTTGCCGGTACAGATTGGCTGCGGTGTAGGTAGTACATCCCGGAGGTTTGGCGTAGGGATCGATCAGTGGTACAGGACTTGAAAGACTGTTTAAAGGCAATACGAAAATGTCTTTGTACCTGCAAGTGTAGTAAGGAGCCTGCAGTTGTGGATAAAGCGGCCTGAGGCTTGGGTCGGGGCCCTATTCCGTCCAGCCATCTTTATAAGCTTTACTAAGCTTTCTGAGGCTTAGTTAGGTGTGTTTGGCGAAGAGAACCACTCCAGCAGATCTCCATCTGGTTCTCCACCCATCTGTCAGATACTTGTATTACGATTAATAACTACAAAATTACAATTAATGAGATTTATGGTTTGGGGGGGTCAGCATGAGGAACTAACTTATTAAATGCTGAGGAGCACTGCGTTGCAGCGATTCTTGTTTCAGCTTAGAAACAGTGCTATAAAAGTTGACAGTTGTAACAATTTGCTTTTGAAACTTGAGCATGATATTGTTACATGGTTAAATAAATACCAAAACCCAGGTGGTTCTTGCCTATTAATTCAGTGCTCAGAAGCTACCAAATACTAGGTCATCTTGAGCTACATAGTGACAGCCTGTCTCAAAAGAAAAAAATCATGGGATGAAACAATTATCAAAGCCCTGATAATGGTTTGTTTGTTTGTTTTTTCCTTTTAAGGGGTTTGTGAAAGTTGTCAAGAATAAGGCCTACTTTAAAAGATACCAAGTGAGATTTCGAAGGCGGCGAGGTATGAACAGCTTTTCCTGTTTTAGTTTCTGAAGAATCGGCTTCGAGGTGGAACATTCCCTGGTTAATTTTTTTGTTTCCCTTGCAGAGGGCAAAACTGACTACTATGCTCGGAAACGATTGGTGATCCAGGACAAGAATAAGTACAACACACCCAAATATAGGATGATAGTTCGTGTAACTAACAGAGATATCATCTGCCAGGTGAGTGAGTTACATTCCAGACTTGAGCGGTGTGATCAGACCCCTCAACTCTTCTAGAAACTTTGGGAGAAACAATTTTCTTGTGTTAGTAGATTTCAATTGGGGAGGGGGGCAGGTTTGGAAATCCTGGCTTTGCTTAATTTCCATTACCGAATTTGGGAGAAGGACTGGAAAGTCTGTTTATGTGAATAGTCTTTCAATTAACTTAATCTGTCATGCACCAACTCCTGGTTCTTACTTTATGGGCTTGTGTGCCATTTTACTGATTTAAAAAGGTTGGTAATAGGGTGATAGGACTCTTGTTGCCAGGCGGGGTGGCTCATCTGTCATCCCAGCATGACAAGCTATTAGTTTTGTTTTTTGTTTTTTTTTTCCTTTAGTTTTTCGAGACAGGGTTTCTCTATATAGCCCTGGCTGTCCTGGAACTCACTCTGTAGACCATGTAGGCCTTGAACTCAGAAATCCTCCTGCCTCTGCCTCCAAGTGCCTGGGATTAAAGGCATGCGCCAGACAAGCTATTTGTGTTTACTGTTTGAAATAGGTTTTAAAATACACAAAAAGTCTTCCACTTTGAAAGCCCTTTAAAAAATGGCAGTCCCTGTCTTCAGGGCTTTTACAAGTTTGCTGGTCAGGAGATAGGTGCACTTGCTTTTTGTGAAGGTGGGGTTGTCTGGTGTTGTGATAATTAAGGATGAAGTGTCAAAGATTTGGTTAAATTTAGCTCAAAAGATGCTTTAAGTAAGTGGGACTTGACTTTGGTGTGTCAGAATCAGGGTCATTTTAATTAACCTTGGCTGTTGCCTGTAAACCAGGCTGGCCTTGAATTCATAGCTCTGCTTGCCTCTGCCTCCCCAGGGCTAGGATTAAAGGTGCCCTTTTGAGATGAGGTCCTACTGTATGACCCTGGCTGACCTGTAATTCTTTGTAGACCAGGCCATCCTTGAAAGAAATCTGCTTGACTTTAACATTTTTTGGAATCTTGCAATATAGCCATGAGCTCAGGCCCTATTCCGAGATAGTCCCCTGCCCAGTTTGTTAACTTCTAAAGGCACCTATGACTTCACCAGCTCACCCACCTTAAATAATGCCTTCAGTATTTTGAAAGAGCTATTATAATTGAGTTCTAACATGCCGCATGTATTTTAACCATACTTTCCCCCCAAACCACCATGTAGTTGATGCCCAAACAGATTAGTGTTCATTGAGTTGTCTCTTCTCCCCACAGCTTGTTAAAAGTCTCTTGGGTGGGACAAGTATCGAAGCATTGATAGCAACAAATTAATAACCTGATATTTCTCATTGCAGATTGCATATGCCCGTATAGAAGGGGATATGATCGTCTGTGCAGCATATGCACATGAACTTCCAAAATATGGTGTGAAAGTTGGCCTGACAAATTATGCTGCAGCCTACTGCACTGGCCTGCTGCTGGCCCGCAGGGTATGTATATAATATCTTCAATAAGGTGCTGATGGATTCAGCTATTTGCTTGTTGCTTGCAAAGTCATCAGCAGGGAACATGGTTTGTTAGTCTGAGAAGCAGTTGTTTGTTGTTTTGGGGTCATTGTAGACAAGTTGTTTAGATAGGCAGCAAAGCCCAGGTACCTATATAAAGACTGAAGAAATGTAGGAGTCAAATTGTTAGGTTGTTGTAACATGAAGTACATTTAGTGGCTTGACTGTACTGAGACTGTTGATGTTGACTTCTCTGTTCATAGCTTCTGAATAGGTTTGGCATGGACAAGATCTATGAAGGCCAAGTGGAAGTGAATGGAGGTGAATACAATGTGGAAAGCATTGACGGTCAGCCCGGTGCCTTCACTTGCTATCTGGATGCAGGCCTTGCCCGAACTACAACTGGCAATAAAGTTTTTGGGGCCTTGAAGGGAGCTGTGGATGGAGGCTTGTCTATCCCTCATAGGTAATAGATAGTATTGAAGATTTCTGTCATGACTCCACTATTTCCTACTGGTTACTCATTGACTAGCAATCATTCAATGCCTGTTGTATGTAGTTACTGTACAAGGACCCTGTATTAGGGTGATGATCTTCCAGCTTCTGCCTCCCAAGTGCTAGGGTTAAAGGTGTGTAGCACTACCCACTGGCTGTGCATTTGCCAGTCTATAAAGTTCATCTACTGCTGCGTTAGGGGAAAATGGGGCTTCTAGAATAAAACATTTAGAGACAAAAGCCTGAAATTTAAAAGCTTTTCAGTCTTTAAGATTGATGAATATTAGAAATTAAGTAAGTTAATTTGTAATTCCTCAGAGTTAATGCATTTTCTGTTGTAGATAGTATATTGACTGACTTAAATTTTCATAAATTTCTTTTTTGTCCTTTTGGGTTTTTTTTTTTTGTTTTTTTCGAGACAGGGTTTCTCTGTATAACCCTGGCTGTCCTGGAACTCACTCTGTAGACCAGGCTGGCCTCAAACTCAGAAATCCGCCTGCCTCTGCCTCCTGAGTGCTGGGATTAAAGGCGTGCGCCACCACGCCCAGCTTTTTTTTTTTTCTTCCATAAATTTCTTTTTGAACATCCTCAGTGATTGTGATTTAGACAAATCACTAACTCTCATTCTAGCTACCACCGAGAAGTAGATATTTAAGGGATGACTTTTGAACTGCCTCCTGAGCCACAGGGCAGGGAAACCTGTGAAAGAAAGCACTGGGGGCGGTCTAGCTCTGGATGTTTGGGATCAACAGGCTGGCTGGAGCCCAGGAGTTTTGAGGCAGGCATCCTGGGCAGTGCAGACTGTAGGAGGGTGGAAAGTGAGGGGGTGGGGGTGGTGGTTCCTCCTGTGCTGTTCAGAGGTGAGCTGCTGCTGATGATACCCACTAACTGAGCAGTTAGTAGTTGGTCCTTTGATTGCATATGATGTAATCATTGTTTCAAGACGGGACTGAAGGCGGCTCCTGAAGTGAATTCCTGGGAGGGTTATAATTTTTTGTCTGTATACTGACATGAAATTTTCATCTTAGTACCAAACGATTCCCTGGTTATGACTCTGAAAGCAAAGAGTTCAATGCAGAGGTACATCGGAAGCACATCATGGGTCAGAATGTGGCCGACTACATGCGCTACCTAATGGAGGAAGATGAAGATGCGTACAAGAAACAGTTCTCTCAGTACATCAAGAACAACGTAACTCCAGACATGGTAAAAATTTACCTGAACATGGTGTTCACTTACAGAAACTGCTTATTTTAGTGGTTGTAGTCTTAACATTTATTTCTTTTTGCAAAATTGAAGGCTGGATGCGGTTTTTTAGGTAGATATTGGTAGGTTACTAAGCAGCTACTGCTTTTGAGTGGAGTTAGTATATTGGTCAGGCGGGAAGAGGGTTTTTTTAGATGCTGATAAACATGGGCTTCTAGCATTTAAAGTCTCCGTGTAGTAGGAATGGTTCCTGCATTGCCTTCTGTATCTTTTTTTTTTTTTTCCGAGACAAGGTTTCTCTGTGTAGCCCTGGCTGTCCTGGAGCTCACTTTGTAGACCAGGCTGCCCTCGAACTCAGAAATCCACCTGCCTCTGCCTCCCAATTGCTGGGATTAAAGGCGTGCGCCACCACGCCCAGCTTGCCTTCTATATCTTGCTGGTCAGAAAACTGCAAACTCGATCACTAGCTCTGCATAATGTGGCAGTAGCTGAGGGAACCACGTTTGCTAGAGTAATTGTGGTGACAGCAATGTACCAACCTCAGAAGCTACTGAGGTGCCCATTCTGTCATAGCACAGTTTTTTTTTTTTTTAATGACTGCTTTATAAGAAACTTAACTTTTTGATTTGTACGATAAGGTTTTGCTAAGTAGCCTTGGCTATCCTGGAACTCACTTTGTAGACCAGGCTAACCTTGGAAATCAGAGATGTGTCTGCTTCTGCTGGGATTAAAGTTGTGCTCCACCACCACCACCCAGCTTTGGGAGTTGAGGCTGGGAAGACCAAGCCTCACTTCTGGATTTGTCTAGGGACTCGATATTCAACCAGGGCCACCATCCAATTTAAGACAGTCCCGACTTGCTGGGCATGGTGGTGCATGCCTTTAATCCCAGCACTCGGCAGGCAGAGGCAGGCGGACTTCTGAGTTCAAGGCCAGCCTGGTCTACAAAGTGAGTTCCAGGACAGCCAGGGCTATACAGAGAAACCCCATCTCGAAAAACCAAAACAAAAAACAAAACAAAACAAAACAAAAAGACAATCCTGACTTAAAGGCATGAGAAAGGCATGAGTTACTATTACCCTACTGTGGTTTTAGAGTTTATTGGAATCCTCTGGGCCTCTACCGGTTGTTTGTAAAAGTAGAGGTAGGGGAAGTAATTGAGTTTGATAACTGGAATCTATCAGCTCTAAAGTTTCCTCTCTGAAGTATAGGGTGGAAAGCACTTTCTGTGGTCTGTGCACTCTCCTCTGGACATAATCTTACCCTAAACTCATTTTGAGAGCTGGGCCTGGTTGGCACATGCCTTTAATCCCAGCAGCACAAGAGTCAGAGGCAGGTGGATTTCTGAGTTCAAGGCCAGCCTGGTCTACAGAGTGAGTTCCAGGATAGCCAGGGCTATACAGAGAAACCCTGTCTCACTCCCGGCTGTGTGCACTTGACTGCTTTTCTTTCTGGGTCGTGTACTGACCTGTTCATGTGCTTGCTCAGAGCTTGAGGCTCAGGGTTTTCTATGGGGTGAAGCCTTGAGCTTCCATTTTATCTGGAGTGTTCAGGGTAGCTGCTGAAATCTCCTGCAGAGTAAGTCTATGGGCTCATATACATACGTGAAGCTGTTTAAAAGAACTGCATGGTTTAACTTGCAGTTTTCAGGCTGTATGATAGAGGGTTGAAGAAGATTCTGTCTTCCTGAGTACTGGGATCACTCACTGGCTTGAGAGTGTGAAGAAATCTGCACTTCACAGGGACTTGTCTCTTAGGGGTTAGGAGGGGATTGGAATAGTTGGGTTCTGCAGTGCAGTAGACCTTTCTGCATTATTTCTTCTTTTCCACCTCCTCCATGTTGAAATGAATTAGTTTAGAAAGCTGGATTACAGTCACTTTAACTTGAACTCAAAAATCCACCTGCCTCTGCCTCCCAAGTGCTGGGATTAAAGGCGTGCGCCACTATGCCAGGCAATTTAATTTTTTAAAACAAAAATTGGTCTCTGGTGCTGGGAATTGGCTTTAAAAGGCCTGTCACATAAAAGGGAATGTAAATCTTGGATATATGGGATGATAAAAGAAATTGCTGTTACCTAGTTTGGTGGGGTAACCCCTCGTGCCCTTCTCTCACTTGTTAGTGTGTCTTTATCCCTGTATAGTTCACATCTTTTAGGTGTGCACCTTCTTTTGAAAGAATTTAGGTCAGACAGAGTATGGTGTAGTTGTACAAAAATGGGCTTGTGGTCCTCAGGAAAGCATGCAGGTATTCATCCTAAACAGTGAGATATAAGGAAAGGGTGTGCTGTACTGGGGGGTATAAGGAGGTAGGTAATATTGGCTTAGTTAGGGTCCTTTGAGAACGCAGGCAGTGCTGTACCTTTAGGGGCATGTGAAATGAAGGCAAATACTGTTTGCTTTGCTTTCTTCCAGATGGAGGAGATGTATAAGAAAGCTCATGCTGCTATTCGAGAGAATCCAGTGTATGAGAAGAAGCCCAAGAGAGAAGTGAAGAAGAAGAGGTGTGTGGTTTACCATTCTCTAGGAAAGAAACCCGCTGCATCTTGCTGGTCAGATTTCTGTGCACTTGAGCAAACTCGATCACTAGCTCTGCATAATGTGGCAGCAGCTGAGGGAACCAAGTTTGCTAGAGTAATTGTGGTGACAGCAATGTACCAACCTCAGAAGCTACTGAGGTGCCCATTCTGTCACAGTACAGTCCTGCATGGTTTCTTTTTAGCTACCTATAGAGGAACCTTTCTTTGCCTGCCTGAATTCAGAACATTTCTGCCTCTACCTGACAATGTGAATACTGGGCTTATAGTGTGAGCCATGATGCTCAGCTGAGATAGACTTGAGTTTGATGGCCTAAACAATGAAAATAGAGCCATTGCAGTTGAGTACCTGGATTAGAACTTAATGTGGGTACTCAGGTTGAGGCATGACAATTGCCACAAGTTCAAAGCCAACTAAAGGATATATAGGAAAACCTATATATACACACACATACATACCCAACCATATATCTTCAGATGAGATTTTCAACCTCTATCCAATTACAAAGGTTTTGTCTTTTTTTTTTTCTAACTGAACTTGAAAGATATTCCTGTCTTATTCCTTACTTTGTTTTGTAGGTGGAATCGTCCCAAAATGTCTCTTGCCCAGAAGAAAGACCGGGTTGCTCAAAAGAAGGCAAGCTTCCTCAGAGCTCAAGAAAGGGCTGCTGAAAGCTAAAGCAGTTTTCTATGAAGATTTTTTCATAAAGACAATAAACATATTGATCAAGCAGCTTTTTCTGTGTTAAGCTGTTATTAATGAGACTATAGGAAATTGTGTGAAATTACAAAAGCAAAGAGGTTAATTTATTTTACCATTTCTGATGCACCATGACCTGCCTCTGGGATTAAGGGCAAGTAAAACCATACCTAGCTGAGTGTCTTTTTCCAGGAAAAGCCAGCTTACATGGGTTCCTGTAAAGCTTGTGAGTGTTTCTTGGGTTTCTAGTCTTCCTGGAAGGAGTTCTTCTTACCTTTCAGATGTTCAGATCTGGTAATTAGCAGCATGATCAGCAGGACATTTATTACAACCAGATGATTAGTGGGAAGAAAGTATCTCAAGGTCAGTCTTGGAAGTGAACTGGTGCTAATCCATGGCTTTAAAGGTTTGAGAACAGGGCCCTGGTGTGGTGGCGCTCGCCTTTAATCCCAGCACTCGGGAGGCAGAGGCAGGTGGATTTCTGAGTTTGAGGCCAGCCTGGTCTACAAAGTGAGTTCCAGGACAGCCAGGGCTACACAGAGAAACCCTGTCTCAAAAAAAAAAAAAAAAGGGCTGGAGTGATGGCTCAGTGGTTAAGAGCACTGACTGCTCTTCCAGAGGCCCTGAGTTCAATTCCCAGCAACCACATGGTGGCTCACAACCATCTGTAATGGGGTCCAATGTACTCTTCTGGTGTGTCTGAAGACAGCTACAGTGTACTCATTCATATAAATATAAATAAATAAAGAAAAAAGATTTGAGCAACAACGGTGAAGTTTGGTTTGAGAACGGGGTTGGGGTGGCTAGGGTATCTAATTTTTATGGTACATGCCAGATGTGAATATACATAGGAAAATAACTTGAAAGGGTCAAATATTAAACCTTGAATATCAAGTTCATGTGGGAAAGCATTAGGTGCTTTAGAAATAGCCCTTCATCCCAGAAGGAGCAAGAATTGTCTTCCTGACTTTACAGTCAGCTCAGCTGAGGTGGTGTGCATCTTTATTACCTTTGCCTCTGTCTGGCTCTGCTACTGGGGCTACACACGTCAGGTAAACAGCTGGCTGCTTATCTACATCACCAGTAAAGATAATGTATATTGCCTGGACAATACTAAAGTGAACCTATCAGAGCTTCAAGATAATGAATTTCAGTCACAGTGATAACTGCATGCTAACTTCAGCATGTACAATATATGCTGAAGCTAAAGGCCATTCCACAGTTGACTCCATCTGAAGTTAAAATGTGTAAGTATACAGTAAATCATGCTACATTAGCTGAACTTTTTAATAAATGAGTCGTTTGAATTTACCTGTGTGGCATTCTTAATTTGTGTTAATGTGCAAAGTTTTACCATGCTAAAACATTAGTAAATTCATGTATAAATTTCTTTGTTTAAACAGCAGCTTCAGTGCAAACAATGCAGCGATGAGACTGGCTAACATCTACAGAGCACTCACTGTTTATGGAATGAGGATTTTCACAGCATTAATTTTTTTTTTAAGTCAAAATAGTTAACAGTGAATATACTTGTGAACTTGTAAAAGGGCAGGGATGGGTTTTGGACATCTCTTGGCCCTACACCTGCCACTGTTATACCATGTATTTAAGATGGTGACTCCATAGGCCTGGGGGCAGAAGCCATTCTTCTAAATGCTCAAAATCATAAGTAGATTCTCAATGATGGCGTAGTCCAAATGAACTAAGAGTCATTTGTGTAGGAAATTTTCTTCCACAATAATGTTTTTAGGTTATTTAATATCAAAGAATGTTCCATTTCCATTTGATTTGCTGTGACTTTGAGAGCAATACAAGAATAAAGCTGCTTTTCTAATTCTTCCCGAATTTCACTGGGAGCACCATGCAGCAGGTAGTCTTTGAGTAGCTGACAGGCTTTTGCCAAGTTTGGTTGTATTACTTCTGAAGTGCACTTCATCGTGCTCAGGTCACAGCTAGTTCTACAGTCTGTACCGTAGACACAGTCCAGGTCGGACTCACAGTGGCGGTCCTTAATAAGTTCCTTTAGGTTTGTCTCTGGCACAATTTTTCTCATATCCACCATTTTCAAGTCATACTTCTCATTATAACCTAGGTTTTTGGCACTGGTGTCACACATGAGAAAGTTTCCATAGGGGCCATGGAAAACATCCTCTACAAATTCTAGAAGTCCTATGGCTATCTTGGCCTTTCTGGGCCATGATGGTGTGAACAACTGATCCATGCTCCTTCTGAACCCAGATGGAATAAAAAGTTCCATCACCCATGGTAGACTTATTCCATACAGAGAGGTGTATTCCACACTTTCCATCACGTAGAGGTCACCACAGAACCCCATTAGTTTGGGGGTGTGTTCTTTATCTTGAAGTATCACCATCAGGAGAAACTCATTCAACTGAAGAAGTGCCCATGCTGACTTGGCTTCTCCTAGGGAGACCTGGCCATCTCTGTCTCCGTCAGCCACTGTCAAGATGAGGTTAACCAATTCAGAGAGGTTTCCTTGGTCACCTAATTTTGCCTGTCAAGATAAGAATTTGTTGAGTTACACAGAGGAAACTAGAATTAGGATCCTAAATTCAAGGCCAGTCTGTTTAGCAAGTAAATCCAAGTCTAGAGTTCTATGTGTGAGGGTCCTGAATTTAACTTCTAGTCCAAAAGAAAACAAAAAGCATCTGTAAAAGAATCCATTCTAGGTCACACCACAGTGCTAGCAGTGCCTTGCCACTGGATAAAAGAATATATTTTTTTAATAGAAAAACATTAAGAACATCTGTGTGCACGTGGTGTACTATGATCAGCTGTGTGGGTGGATGTTGGTGGACAACTTGTAGAGATCAGTTCCCTCTTTCTACCATGAGGGTTCTGGAAATTAAACTGTAGTTAATGCACTTGAGTGGGAAGTGAATTTAGAGCCATTGCCCTAGAATAAAAAGTAAATTATTCTAATACTATTTTTGTGTGTTTAAGTGTTCTTTCTTTTGAGATGGTCAAATGTAGCCCAAAGAGACTAAACCAAAGTCCTGATACTCTTGCTTCTGCTTTCCAAGTCCTGGACTTAGAGGTGTGCACCACAATGGATTTTAAATTTCAAGTCCAATGTAATGGTGTACATCTGTAATTAATCCTGGCTACTCAGAGGCTGAGATAGGAGGATAACAATTTAAAGTCAGCCTGATCAATTTAGTCTGTTTTGTTTTTGTTTTGTGTTTTTTTTTGTTTGTTTGTTTGTTTTGAGACAGGGTTTCTCTGTGTAGCCCTGGCTGTCCTAGAACTCACTCTGTAGACCAGGCTGGCTTTGAACTCAGAAATCTGCCTGCTTCTGCCTCCCAAGTGCTGGGATTAAAGGCGTGCACCACCACTGCCCGGCTAGTCTGTTTTAAAATCAGTTTAAAAAAATTAAAAATGAAAAGAATGGGCTAGAGATAAAGTTTAGTAATCTTGGTTTGTTCCCCATGTAAGAAGAGAGGAATGGATGGGAATCCAGGGAGATGGTGTATACTCATTTTATTTCACTATTTTGGTTTCAGATTTATTGATTTATTTATGCACATGGTGTCACATTGTCATCCAGGCTGGCCTGTAACTCACTATATGGTCTCAAACTTGAGGCAACTCTCCTGCTTCGGTCTTCTAAGCAGCTGAGATTACAGCAGTAAGACATTGTGCCTGGCTCTGCATCAGCTGAATGTCAAAATGTACAGCAATCTAATACCCCTCAATTCTATTAATAAACCCTCAATTCTATTAATAAATATTTTAAATAAAAAGCTTAATATCCTGCAATTTTTCCCTTTCTCTGAATCATTTCTTCCAGATAGAGTCTCTGATGGAAGTAAAAGAATGTCAACAATATGAGGTTCTGCCAGTCCCTCTGTAAGGACAAAGCTTCATATGGAGGTGTAATATTAGATACACTCACCTTAAAGAGACTGTACACCATTTCTTTGAATTTCTGTACAGTAGTTCCCCTGGTTGGTTTATCAAATAGCACTATTTCTTTTCTTGGCTCCAATTCAGTTCCAAAATCAAGATGAAGAGCTTGTTCCATTTGACACTTCACAACACCTGGTAGATTATCCCAAACTCCTAAATACATCTTTGTGAAGAAAAGTGATAAGTTATGCATCATACGAAAGGAGACTGCACAAAGCACACAGCGGGATTTTTCAGGTCCTCTACAGACTGTAAACAAGCACTGGACTTCTCAGCTAGATCTCTGACTTTATTTTTACCTTTCTGAGACAGTCCATTGTGTAGCCCATACTCAAATCTTCTTGCCTTAACCTTCTGGGTATACACTAGCATACTCAGCTCCTGACTTTATTTCTGAATGCAAATCTAAAGTATTTCCAAAGTATTTTTCCTTAAATGACTTTTAAAAGATGAACATATGGTTGAGAGATGGCTTCGTGGTTAAGAGCACTGACTGCTCTACCTGAGTTCAATTCCCAGCAACCATGTCGTGGCTCACAACCATCTGTAATGATATCCGATGCTCTCTTCTGGTGTGTTTGAAGACAGCAACAGTGTACTCATATACATAAAATAAATAGAAAAAAAAGATGAATACAATGCATACCTAAGTACATTTTTTTTTTAGATTTATTTATTTATTATATGTAAGTACACCGTAGCTGTCTTCAGATGCACCAGAAGAGGGCGTCAGATCTCAATACGGATAGTTGTAAGCCACCATGTGGTTGCTGGGATTTGAACTCAGGACCTTTGGAAGAGCAGTCATGCTCTTAACTGCTGAGCCATCTCTCCAGTGCCCTTTGGTTTTGTTTGTTTGTTTGTTTTGTTTTGTTTTTCAAGGCAGGGTTTCTCTGTATAGGCCTGACTGTCCTAGAACTTAGGCCACGCTGGCCTTGAACTCAGAAATTCGCCTGTCTCTGCCTCCTAAGTGCTGGAATTAAAGGCATGTGCCACCACTACCCAGCTCTAAAAAGAGTTTTTTGTTCGTTTTTGTTTGTTTGTTTGTTTTTGTTTTTTTGAGACAGGGTTTCTCTGTATAGCCCTGGCTGTCCTGGAACTCACTTTGTAGACCAGGCTGGCCTCGAACTCAGAAATCCACCTGCCTCTGCCTCCCGAGTGCTGGGATTAAAGGCGTGCGCCACCACGCCTGGCGAGTTTTTTAAAAGTAAAATTGGGGGCTGGCGAGATGGCTCAGTGGTTAAGACTGCCGACTGCTCTTCCGAAGGTCCCGAGTTCAAATCCCAGCAACCACATGGTGGCTCACAACCATCCGTAACAAAATCTGATGCCCTCTTCTGGAGTGTCTGAAGACAGCTACAGTCTACTTACATATAATAAGTAAATAAATCTTAAAAAAAAAAAAAAAGTAAAATTGGAAGGATCCTCGCCAAAAGCAAGGCCCACTATGAGCTACTTCTCTGGTCCCTACTTCAGGGGGGATATTCTGTGTTTTTGTGCAATGCTTTTTGTGCAGGGGTCTCTAAGCTGTTCAGGCTGGTGGCAAATCATGGACATTAAGTAGGTACTTATCAAATTAACATTATGCAATATTTACTACATTTTATGCAAGGCTGAGTTCTCCACAAACAGCCCCTAAATGGTGTGATGACCTTGGCATAAAGTCAACATTACAATAGAAACTCAAAGAGGATGGACGTAAAGATAAGGAGTGTGTGTGGGACTTACAGGCAGCAGAGCAGGAAATGTCCCTGCTGGGCCTGCTGCGGCCCCCAGGAGCCCATATGCCATAGTGTATCTGAATGCCAAACAAGAAGCTGTAGGACTGAACATTGACCATGGCCAATCTCTTCCTCCTCTACCTCACTCCTCCATTTGGGGTGGGAATAGTTTTCTTAACAAAACAGTCTTCATGGCTCAGACAGTGTCTAAATGTTAGGGAAGGTGGATTAAAAAACCTTTGTTTTATCTTGTTTGAGTCAGGGTCTTTCTAGGTAGGCCAGGATTACCTTGAATTCACTGAGTAGCCCAGGCTGACACTAAATTTGCAATGATTCTCTGCCTCAGTCTTCCAAATGCTCTGATTATAAGCATGCACCACATGCCTTGCTTAATAAATATCTACTTAGTGAATATGTATCAAACCTTACAAAATGGAAATGCATAAAATTCCTAAAGCTTTGTTTGATTCAAGAATTTTTAGTTGTGCATATTTGGGAGGATGTGTTTTGTTTTTAGGATAGTACACACACACACACACACACACACACTCACACACTCACATACACAATCACTCACACACACACACACACACACACTCACACACATAATCTCACACACACACACACACACACACACACACACACACACACACACACACTCCTGGTTTACCCGGAATTTGCTATTTATATAAAGCTGGCTTCAAACGCAAAACCCTTCTGCTCCAGTCTCCTGATATAAGGACTCCTCAGCTTCAAGAATTAAAAAAAAATATATATATTTATTTAACATATATGAGTACATGGTAGCTGACTTCAGACATACTAGAAGGTGGTATCAGATTACATTACAGATGGTTGTAAGCTATCATGTGGTTGCTAGGAATTGAACTCAGGACCTCTGGAAGAGCAGTCAGTGCTCTTAACCACTGAGCCATCTCTCCAGCCTCCAAACTTCAATAATTTTTTAATAATGCTTTTAGTTTAAAGGAAAATTAGAATTTACTAGCCAGGTAAAGTAGTGCAATACTATAAACACAGCTCTTAGAAGATGGAAACAGAATAATTAAGAAAATCTACAGCCACAGAGAGAGAGGGGCCAGTCTGACCTACATAAGACTGTAGCAAAAACCAATAATTAATGATGATGAAAATGGTCAGATCCATACCTGGTTGTTGGGCTTGTTGGACAGACATTTCCCAAAGTACAGTGTTTCTGTGACACAGAGGCTGTTGCATGCAGGTCCATCAATAACTCCGGTCTTGTATTTGTCACACTGAGAATCAGGAAACAAGAAGGTAGTAAATGTTCATGAATAGAAATATCTCAAGGGTCTGAGTAACTGATAGTTACTTTCTTTAAGAGAAAGTTCTCAAGCCAGGTGGTGGCAGCACACGGCTTTAATCCCAGCACTAGGGAGGCAGAGGCAGAGAGAGAGAGAAAGAGAGAGAGAGAAAGAGAGAAAGAGAGAGAGAGAGAGATTGATTCTTTCTGATGAGAGGAACTCAGGCTTTGCATTTACACAGACCTGGATTTTAGCCCAAGCTCTGTTATTTTCTTGCTCTGTGAAAAGTGTGCTTTGCTTCTGGGGTATACATAGAATTTTGGAAGCATTTTTCTCCACTTAACATGGTCTGAGACAGTATGGTTATTACTCCTTCCAAAAGAAAAGTACTATATTTTTTAAAATGATTCTGAATTTTAATTAAATTTAAAAGTTTAAAGTAACAAAATAACATTACTTTGGTCATTTTGTCATCCTTGAAGTCATACAAAAACAAGAAAAAATGAGAAAAGAAACATCTACTCTATGTTTGATAAAATTATGTTCAAATCTAGGTGTAGTGGTATGTGCCTGTATTCCCAGCACTCATGTGTCTAAGGCAGGAGGATCTTGAGTCTGATGACAGTCTTGGGCTACAACAAGGCCCTGCCTCAAAACAAACAAAAGTATATTAATGTAACCCTAAGGACAATAAATGAGGACGATCTACTACTACTACTACTACTTCTACAATAACAATAATAATAAATATAATAATAACAATAATCTACATAATTCAAAGATTATGTCAGAGCCCAGAAATAGTTGAGATTAAATTCCCACTGAGAGCCGGGCGTGGTGGTGCATGCCTTTAATCCCAGCACTTGGGAGGCAGAGGCAGGCGAGTTCGAGGCCAGCCTGGTCTACAAAGTGAGTTCCAGGACAGCCAGGGCTACACAGAGAAACCCTGTCTCAAAAAAAAAATATTCCCACTGAGACATCAGACTAAGTCGGCAAGGCACCAAATAGAAGGCGCAGCTGAGAAACAAAACCATCATCCTCGTTTGAAAGGTTTAAGGGACACAGCTGTGGTAATTTCCCAGAATTCCGTTTGACTTAATCAATGCAGGGCTGAACAGCAAAATCCTTAAACTTAAACTGTTACTTTGTTGGGGACAGGCAGTGGGTACCCTGGAGTGGGAGGACCTGTGATCAGCAGCCTGCAGGGGCTGGGGAGAACGTCCCCAGGTTAGCCAATCTGCCTGCCCAGCCTCAGGCTTTGACGCACACAGGCGCATGCGCACTAACTTCACTTCTAGCTTGGTTTACTGCCTGTTTATGAAAGGAATATGAGAAGCAAATATCAAATAAAGGCAATATGCCTGGAACTGCTGGGAAGAAGCAGAACAGAAAGAGTGCTGTGAATTCAAAGGCTTTCCTGACATCCCTTAAATAAAACTGCAAAGCATCAGAAACGACGAAAAAACAAGAACAACAACAAAACAAACAAACAAACAAAAAAACAGAGGAAATGTAAAATAAGCTAATGGAACTCAGAAAGGAAAGGGACAAAAACCTAGAAATAAAAAGCCACATTATGGGGACTGGCGAGATGGCTCAGTGGTTAAGAGTACTTGCTGTTCCTATAGAGGAGCTGGGTTCAGTTCCCAGGACCCATGTGGTGGCTCACAGCCTTAAATAACTGCAATTGTGGGGACCTGACATCCTCTCTAGCTTCCACTGAAGGCTCATGGTATTCAAACAAGCAGGCACACATACCTACCTATTTTTTTTTAAGGTAGTGTGGGAGAAAGGATTAAACAAGGGTAGAAATACAGGAAGACCTAAGATACTATATTGAAAAAAACTGAGGAAAATAGGGACTGAAAAAAATTAAAAAGATTTTGAGATAAATCTGTAGACAATATAGAAGACCAAAGTTGTACAGCATGCTGGGTGTGGTAGCACACACCTTTAATCCCAGCATTTAGGAGGCAGAGGCAGAGGCAGGTGGATATCTGAGCTCGAGGCCAGCCTGGTCTACAAAGTGAGTTCTAGGACAGCCAGGGCTATACAGAGAAACCCTGTCTCGAAAAACCAAAAAGAAAAAAGAAAAAAAAGAAAACCCTGTCTCATTAAAAAAAAAAAAGCACAGCACATTAGAGTTTGCAACTGGAACACCGCCCCCAAAGGCTCATGCACTGAAAGCCCTGGTGGCCAGCTGGGAGGTGGTGTCAATGTTAGAAAGTAGAGCTGACCTGTGTAACAGGGGCCACTGGGTAGAACCTGTTAAGGATGTTCAGTTTTCTGCCTTCTCTTCAGCCTTTGCTCCCTGGCATCTGTGGAGCCTCCTTCACCACAGACTCCAGCCACCATAATATTCTGCCTATGTCCTACCCACAGCAGTGGATCTAGACAGGCATGAAGCCCGTGGCACGAGCCACACGAACTTTTCTTCCTTAAAGCTGGTTTTTCTTGGGTATACTGTTACCCACCCTGACAGAGAGCTGTCAAGAACAGTGGAAAAGAAAAAAAAATCAACATGGATTTTAAAAGCTTCATTTTAGTCTGCAGATAGGAAGGGTATATATATATATATCCTAAGGAGAGCTGATGTGAATGACTCTTGCGACAGGTGTCTTGAAGTTTACTGGACTGTGGGTATCGATCAATTTGTATGAATGGCAGCCAGCTGGAGAGCAGGTCTGGCATGAGAACACCCTTGGCAGTGACTTGGGAACTGCTGATGCAGTACTGCCGTGCCTGTGTGTCCTCAGTGTGACAGGCACTGCCCAAGTGCTGCAATCATCTATTGGCTTGACAAATCTGTCACAGAACCTAATTACTGCCACTTCCACTGTAAACCTAAGGAAACACAAGTGTTAGTTAAGGCAAAGGCAGGATCCCAACCCAGGCAGTATAGCTCCCAACCGCTCCTGTATATACTGGGATGTTCCAGGCTCCTGACACCTGCTCTCGCTACTAACAGCATGTGGTGCAGTTTCCTGTGAAGATAAGGATGGTCCTGAGGAAGGCTGCGAGCCCTTCCCTCATGCAGAGCAAAGTGCTACTACCTGGAGAAGAGCCTTTAGCTGCCAATAGCAAAAGGTTTTAAGACAAGCCTTGGACTGTGCCCTGCTTTCTCCTTTAGCTCTGGTTGTAACTAAGAATGTGGAGTTCCATCTTCATACAAGGAGTAAAGTAATTTGGGAATACCACACGTCTGGGAGACCATGAGGGTGCAGTGATGCTCAATGCCTTCCCTTTGTGAGATTTCTTAGGAAATGCAGGCCTCTGCATGGTGCATCTGCTTGGCAAAGGTGGGGGGAGCCCTGAGGCTTCATGCTGTGGAGTGCAGCCTCTTGTAGGGCTCCACAGAGGGATTTAAACCATGCAGACCACATATTCTCTGACCAAGAATGAATAAACAGACTGGAAGGAAAACAAATGTCATTGAAGTTCCACAGTTCAAATATAGACCAATGCCCCTCCCCCCCAGCCACCCCCAAAAGATGAAAATAAAATTTACTGAAAGTCTATGTAGGAAGAAAAGGAGGCTGGGCATTCAGAATGAGAGTTCATTAGAGCAGTCTGAGCTACAAGATGACCTCTGGACCAGCCTGGGCTAGAATGAGAGTCCATTTTTAAAGAGGAGGAGAAGGAAAAAGAGGAGGGAGGAGTAAGAAGAATCTAAAAGGAAATTTTAAAGTAAACTAGAAAATGAAAACACGCCGGGCATGGTGGCACATGCCTTTAATCCCAGTACTCGGGAGGCAGAGGTAGGCGGATTTATGAGTTTGAGGCCAGCCTGGTCGACAAAGTGAGTTCCAGGTCAGCCAGGGCAATACAGAGAAACCCTGTCTCGAAAAACCAAAGAAAAGAAAAGAAAACTCAGAATATTTAGAACGAAACAACAATTAAAACTTGTAGGATACAGCTACCACATCTCTCAGAGGGGAGTTTGTTTATAGCTCTAAATGCCAGGTTGAAAAAAATAAGAAAGCACACGGAGCACTAAATAGGCTCAAACTTAAAAGCTTAAACTAAATAAAAACAAAACCTCAGCACTAATGACAGCAGAGTGATTCCTCAAGATAGAGGAGGCATGGGAGCCAAGAAATAAGCAATGAAATATCCAAAGACCCTTCCGCACAATCTTAACCAAAAGGAGCCCTAGGAAGACTGGGCATGCGCACAGGAGAGAAAGCAAACCCAAGCACTGACGAGCAACCACTGGGCAGCGACTGTGAGAGACGCAAACGGCTTTATGGCCATACATTTAAAATGAACAATTTTCTAGAAAAGCACAGACAACAAAAATAATGCCCGAAGAAGCAGCAAGGCTGAACAAGGTTAACAGATCATTTAAAAAAAAAAATGTCAGCCGGGCGTGGTGGCGCACGTCTTTAGTCCGAGGAGGCAGAGGCAGGCGGATTTCTGAGTTCGAGGCCAGCCTGGTCTACAAAGTGAGTTCCAGGACAGCCAGGGCTATACAGAGAAACCCTGTCTCGAAAAACCAAAAAAAAAAAAAAAAAAAAAAAAAAAGTCCCAGACAAGATGTCACACTGTAATCCAGGCTGAGCTGGAACTCTGTACCTAGGCTTACACATGTGGAAATCCTCCTGAGTTGGCCTCCCAAGTGCTAGCATTATAGGGAGGAGCTACCTGAATACTCGTGAATATTTTAAATAATTAAATCAGAACTGAGAGAAGAAAAAGGAATTGCTGAAGAAGGAAGCATGAAGAGGTACTGAGCAGAATGAAGTAGCACAAAGAAGACCCATGTATGCAGACGCCATAATGAAACCCATGCCACCTGTCCACTTAGACTCGTATCTTTGAACACTGGGTCCTCAGTTGGTGGAACTGTTTGGGAAGTATTAGGAGGTATGGCCTTGTGGAAGGAGGTGTGTCACTAGGGGTGCATTTTGGCAGCTCAAAAGCCCATGCCATTCCCAGTTAGCTCTCTGCACCATGCCTACCTTCCAGTATGATGGTCATGGACTCACCCTCTGAAATGTAAGCTCCAATAAACTCATCTATATGTTGTCTTGGTCATGTGATAAGAATGTCTGATCGTAGCGATAAAAGAGTAACCAAGAAACTACCATAAAGCTGGGCTATGGTGACACACACTGTTTTTTTGTTAATTAGATATTTTCTTTATTCACATTTCAAATGTAATCCCCTTTCCTGGTTTCCCCTCCAAAAACCCACTGCCCTCTATCCCCTCCCCCTGCTCACCAACCCACCCACTCCCACTTCCTGGCCCTGGCATTCCCCTACACTGGAGCATAGAGCCTTCACAGGACCAAGGGCAAGGGCCTGTTCTCCCACTGATGACTGACTAGGCCATCCTCTGCTATGTATGCAGCTGAAGCCACGAGTCCCACCATGTGTACTCTTCAGTTGGTGGTTTAGTCCCTGGGAGCTCTGGGGATACTGGTTGGTTCATATTGATTCTTCTATGGGGCTGCAAACTCCTTCAGCTCCTTGGGTACTTTCTCAAGCTCCTTCATTGGGGACCCTGTGCTCCATCCAATGGATGGCTGAATCCACTTCTGTATTTGTCAGGCACTGGTAGAGCCTCTCAGGAGACAGCTTTTTAAAAAAATTTTTTTTTTAAATTTTATTTATTTTATATATGTGAGTACACTGTTGCTGTCTTCAGACACACCAGAAGAGGGCATCAGATTCCATTATAGATGGTTGTGAGGCACCATGTGGTTGCTGGGAATTGAACTCAGGTCCTCTGGTAGAGCAGTCACTGCTCTTAACCACTGATCCATCTCTTCAGTCTGGCATACACCTTTAATCTCAGCACTCGGGATGCAGAGGCAGGTGGATCTCTGTGAGTCCAAGGCCAGCCTGTTCTACAGAGTGAGTTCCAGTACAGACAGCCAGAGCTACACAGTGAAACTGTCTTGAAAAACCAAATAAAGAAAGAAAGGAAGGAAGGTGGTGTTGGGATACCCTAAGAAGTTAAAAAACAGAAAACTCACACATACACACACACACACACACACACACACACACACACACACACCTTAACTAATAGTGAAGTGTTTTTGTAATATGTATGAGGATTCATTCCAACACTGCATAACCAACAAAAACTAAATCAGTAACCAAACATCTTTTGCTCCAAAGAAAGTAGGTCTAGGCAATCCTCTATATGCTGCATAGAGTTTTGTTAGCAGGCATGGAAAACAGAGCCTAGGCCCAGTCAGCTTCCAGAGCCTGTGCTTCTAGTCAGTCCAGCTAGGCTGACAAGCTGAACTGGAGCTAGCAGCACAGGTTTAAGGCTGACTAACTCAGGGCTTTTGTGCAACGGCTGACAGGTCATCAAACACAGAGAAAGGCACCTGCCAAACTGACAAGCTGAGGGAGCCTCCCTTAAGTGTAGCATATTCTGTGAGGAAGAGCTGGGGCCTCCATCGACTGACCTGACGTCAGCTTCTGAGTCCCAGCACCACTTCACTGTCTAAACTAGAGATTCGGAAACAGCTTCTCTGCAACACTTCGCTTTCCACGCGAGCGATTACTGCACACCGAGCTGGCACTCTTCCTCTCTTCTTTCCTCCTATCCCCCAGTCCAGCATCATTTGCAGCCTGGCTATACTGATAGGTGATTTAGAGGCACAGACTATCTTGGGCATCTCTGAAGTTCCCCTGCCCTTGTAGCATACAGTATTGAAAAGTTCCTTTTTATTTTCTTAGTAAAGTCTCTTATTAGTCAATCAGTGAGCAGTGACTAGTCTAGTATTCAGCTGTGAGAATCAAATTTCTTGTTGTGAGCAAAGGCCTCAAGCTAATCTTGCATCACAGGGACGGTCACAAAGAACAGCTCTGGCTTTCTATCCCAAATTAAAGGCAAATTTCCCAAACGTTTGTGTGAAAAGAGCAGTTGGCTTCATAAAACTTTAATCACCCTAAGTAATGTCTATAAAAAATGTTCAGGTGTATATTAAAATAGTCAATAATGTTACTAAGTAACTTAAATAATTAAGAGCCCAAAGATTTACTATTGTAATAAACAGCACATTTAGCTTTGATTGCACATACCTCATTATACCAGAAGAGGGCACTGTTTACCCTTGTTTTTACAAAACTCACTCCTATTGAGGGAATCCTGCCCTAAACTACAAACTGGACCACAAGAGGGCAATAACCACAAACATATGTGTAAACTTTGGCTTCTAAATATTTTCAAAAATCCATGCTCTAAAAATGTACTTAAGATATCACTTTCAGACAGCTGGTTTTCCTTAACAAGTCTTAAAAAACCAAGCACAGAGATACATACACACAGACACAGACAAACTGACAGACACACAGACATAAGACACAAGCACATGCATACACACAGACACACCTACACACACTCACACACAAGGCACTCACACACACACACACACACACACACACGCATACACACATATAGGCACACACAAAACCATACAGGCCTACCCCCACACACATGTATACACAGACACGCATGCATTCAGACAAGCACGTACATATATACACAGACACTCCACCCTCCATAGATACACACAAAGACACCTACACAGACACACAGACACCCACACACACACAGACACCCAACAGACACACACAGACGCATAAAGATGCACTGAGACAGGCACACACAGAGACATACACATACAGAGAGACACACTGATAGACACACATACAGAGGCTGGCATACAGACAGACATACACAAAGACATACAGTGACAGAGACATACATATACAGATACACACACTGATAGACACACACACAGAGGCTGGCATACAGACAGACAGACACAGAGAAAGCAGAGTTGGGTTTTTCACAATTCCTGGAAACTTTCCAGTCTTCAGTCATCATTTTCTCCATCTTCTCTCTCAGGCATTACCAGTCTTCACTGTTTTCTGCGGTCTGTCTTAAGCTTTTCCAGTTTTTCCTCTATTGACTTCTTCCTTACACATTAAAGGAGCTCAAGCAAGGCAAAGCTAAATGGAATACTGTTATGCATTACTGTCTAACCAAGAACATAGCTCCTAATGGCTTCAATTTAGTAGGTCTTAAGTTGATTGTTTTAAGTAACAAACCATTATCCTTGGAAACTGAATCTCAAAGGAGACTGTGATTAAATTAGGGTTCCTGCAATCTTTCAGTGCTTCAGTTTAAAGGGTATGTTCCTTTTGTTGTTGTTGTTGGTGGTGGTGGTGGTGGTGGTGGTTTTTCGAAACAGGGTTTCTCTGTATAGCTTGGCTGTCCTGGAATTCACTCTGTAGACCAGGCTGGCCTCGAACTCAGAAATCTGCCTGCCTCTGTCTCCCAAGGGGTATGTTCCTTTAACACTCACACTAGCCCTCTAATATGTGGCAGAGACACTCCTCAGAGAAGTGCAGACTGGACCCTGAACTCCCTCCACAGAGGAGCCAGTCAGAGGATTCCGAAGGAACTTTGTGGTCCTCAGATGTACACAGAAGAGAAGCACCTCTCCTACTCCAGTTAATGAAACAGGCCATGTCTGGGAGATCCCACTACAGAGTCTAATTATGTATGATTTCTACATAATTGGGCATCAAAGAGGAATGACTGCAATAACTTAGTAATTAGGAAATTATGGTTATAGTAAGTAATCATAAGAAGTATAAGGAAATGGTATTAGTCAGCATTCTGCAGACGCTCAGTAGCTTGCACAGCTACTGAGGTGACTGACCTCAAACCTGAGGAACTTTTACTTCAGCACCCACACCACAACAGATGTAACCCCTCACACAGAAATGGAGAGTGTAAAAGACAGCAGACACTCAGAGAAGAAACCAGGATGACCTTGACTGCGATGACCACTCACCCCTAACTCCTAACAAAACGGAAACAATGCTCTAGGGGGGCGCTTCTCTAGCAATCTCTCAGGATCAGCTTACAATGCTACAGTGACAGTATGAGGCCGTTTGCCTCAGACCAAACAAGATGGAGTGAAAGACATTTGAACCTACTCTATATCCAGCTGACATGCCAGAGGACCATCACAGGTAGTGCCCAAGCTTATTGGCTAAAGTCAGCGTCATAAAAGTTAAGGGGCAGGTAGGGCAAAAACATTTTTCTCACATGTAAACTAGAACTAAAGCAAAGCCCTGCTATGAAAAGGTGACCACAGCCAAGGGCTTTGTCTCTAGCCTGGTGTTCTCGACAGTGAACCAACATGACATGGTAAGCAGGAAGATCCTGATTCTCAGTAAACTGTATTCATGTCCAACACTTCAATATATGTACTGGGGTGAAAGTAGTAAGATCTCAGGGTTGAGCATTAGAGGCAGTTCAGCAAGAAAAGATGCTTGGCATGCAATTCTCACCTTAGCTTGATCTCGGTGATGCACACAGAGGTGGGAGGAGAGAACCCATTGCACAGCGCACTGTGCCGGCCTCCTGTTCCCCACTTCATTTCATGCACACATGCACAATGCTTTTAAAACATTTTTAAAGATTTATTTAATTATTTACTATATGTAAGTACACTGTAGCTGTCTTCAGACTCTCCAGAAGAGGGAGTAAGATTTCATTACGGATGGTTGTAAGCCACCATATTGGTTGCTGGGGTTTGAACTCAGGACCTTCAGAAGAGCAGTCAGTGCACTTAACCGCTGAGCCATCTCTCCAGCCCAGGAGTTACACTTTTTAAATGAGTGCTATAGAAAGCTGGAGAAATGGCTAAATGGCTAAGACCACATACTGTTCTTTCAGACTACCCGAGTTTCATTCCCCAAATCCACATCAGACAGCTAAGGACTACCTGTAACTCCAGCTCTAGGAAACCTTCTGGTCTCTGCAGGAGCTCCACTCACACGCACACAGCTGAGAGTGCACCTACACACACTTTAAGTTTTTTGCATAGAGATGGGTGTAGTTTGGAGGTAAGCACCTGGTTGAATGCCTGAGGTCCTTGGTTTGAACTAGAGTCCCATAAAAACAAACAAATCCAAAAATAAATATATGGTCCTGAAATAAGTGTTTTGATATGTGTTAAAAGATAGTAGTAGAAAATAAGGAGTTGACTTAATTAAGAAACTCAAGGATTTAAAATAAGTGTTCTACAACACTCACAGCCAGTAAATATGGCTATTAATCTTGAACTGATAAGGTAATTTTTATAAAATCTACTGAATTACTCAGAGAGAAAATAAATGATGAATATATACCCTTTAGATAAAGTTTATTGTTTGATATGACTCTATTAAAATATATATATATTCTAGAAAATCTATAATAACATACTTATGTTCTAAACATTTGTAAAATCTGATATATAATAAACCAACTTTCAAATATATTTGAAAATAAAACCCATTCCATAGTGAGATTGCTCCTACACTGACCTACCTGTATTATAGATTTAGAGTTCTGAGTACTGAATTTATTAAAAAGTTACGAAGTTCAGCACAACTGTAATATCAAATTGCCTTTACTGTCGAAGACATTTAATAATTAGGCCATTTATAGTAACTATAGTCTGTTATAGGACATTTAAAAAAAACAACTAAAATATTTAAAATACTTACTATGATTTTCTTACAGTCCTTCCCTCTGCATAGCTCTGTATAGGTTGAATACTGCACATATATGATCCAGCTTCCAACAAAAACCACCAGCCAGGAAAAGAAAAGATACTTCACCCGCATGTAGGACAACCGAGCCTGCAAGCAAAGGTCACATGACAGGCAGTCAGCAGCAAGACAAGTACAATATATAATCCAAGCTTTTATATGGCAGTTCTAGAACAAAGTGCATTTTCAAGAAGCCCAGACAACATGGGTCTCAGGAAAGTAAGGGAAACAAATACCCTTTCAGGATGTACATTTAGCCTCTCCGATGCCATTCAAGCCAGTTACTCAGCAAAGCACGAAGCCATCCTAGACCAGGCGAGCAGACTAAACACTGTTTCAAGTGAGAATTTTAGAGGTCTTTATGAATAATCAGAGTAATACTAAATATTTTAGCCGGGCAGTGCTGGCACACTCTTTTAATCCCAGCACTTGGGAGGCAGACAGGTGGATCTCTGTGAGTTCAAGGCCAGCCCGCATGTAGGACAAGTTCTTTTTTTTTTTTTTTTCCGAGACAGGGTTTCTCTGTATAGCCCTGGCTGTCCTGGAACTCACTCTGTAGACCAGGCTGGCCTCAAACTCAGAAATTCGCCTGTCTCTGCCTCCCAAGTGCTGGGATTAAAGGCGTGTGCCACCATGCCCGGCTCAGAGCAAGTTCTTAACACTAACCTTTAGTTCCCAAACAGCCAGGACTACACAGAAAAACCCTGCCTGGTCTGGTGTGTGTGTGTGTGTGTGTGTGTGTGTGTGTGTGTGTGTGTGTGTGTGTGTGTGTGATTTATCCAGGTATGGTGGTAGAAACCTGTATTCCAGCACTTGGGAGGTGGAGGCAGGAGAATCAGAGGTTCAGGGTCACTGTGAGTTATACTGAGTTGCCAGACAAGGCAATATAAGATGCCTATCTCAAAAAAGAAAAACAAAGCAAAACAACAACAAAAAGGAAAACAAAAAGAAAGAAAAGCATAAATTATTCCTTGCACGCCAATGGGCAAAGCAACACAACAGGCTCCTCTTTGCAATGTTTTGTGTGCGCTGCTCTGATATCTGATCTCAGTTGTTGATGCCTTTCTACATCAGCCATAGATCAAGCCATTCAATATTCAAATGTGGTCGTTGGTCAACACAGCCCGATAGTTACTTTTTGGATCTAGAGTTCCAGTGGTTTGATTTAATAAACAGTGGGACTGAGGTCTACAGATAGAACTACAGCAGAATGAATGAAGGATGCACACACAATGAGAAGCTAGTTTTGCTTTTATGTTCCCAAGCCACTTTCTCACACTTGGGAACAGTAGAATACTGTGAGCAGGATGAGCTTGCAGAGAAAGCAGAGAGACTAAAGAGCAATGGTGCACGAGCAGGAGACGGCAAGCTCAAAGGGAAATGGTCCTATCTGCAGTTCAGACATCTGTCCTCAAGGGGCTTCACAGTCCGTGAATCCCAGTACAAATAATTCAGGCCTTTGAGTTTTATTACTAATTGTAAAAGAGCTTTTAATGCAAAACATTTTTATATAGCACTAAGTGAATTCACACACACACACACACACACACACACACACACACACACACCCCACAAAATTAAATCACACGCAACACAACGGAACCAAGAGGTCTAAGTCATTTGAGATTATTGGCCCTAACAGGAAGTCTGATCATCGGCTATAAATTGACACGTGCTAGCATTACGAGTCTCCACTAAGATTAAAGACAAATGCCTGCAAAGCATGGTGTGCACCAAGCAAACACTAAAAAAAAAGTCACCGTGTAAGTAGAGATCAACAATGCTGCCACTGGCTACAGCCGAAAAGGAAGGAAAGTTGATCTGATCAAACCTCTAGCTGCAACCACCCATTCACAGGAAATGGTGGAGAGAGCTGGTAGCACTGGAAACCTTGAAGCAGCCAGGCGTGGTGGCGCACGCCTTTAATCCCAGCACTCGGGAGGCAGAGGCAGGCGGATTTCTGAGTTCGAGGCCAGCCTGGTCTACAGAGTGAGTTCCAGGACAGCCAAGGCTACACAGAGAAACCCTGTCTCAGAAAAAAAAAAAAAAAGGAAACCTTGAAGCAAAGAAGTTTGAGGCAAACTCCAGGCTGTGGCAAACATGCAATACAAAGAGACCATTTCTTCAACAATTAAGTCACAAGGGTGAAGTCTAGACAAGGAGAAACTTAAGATTGGAAAATCTTTATGAAACACACAACAAAACCAAAGAACAACGAGGAAACCAAAATGTATGCTAACCTAGAAGGGGAAGCTATCAGGGCCCCAACCCAGAGGCAGAACTATAGGCAACTAAACAATGATGAGTGGGGTAGCAGCCTTCCCGGGGAGAGCCACACAGAAGGGTTATCCAATACTACACTGTCAACCTTGAAATCAGTTACATAAATGAACATTATACAGACTGAGCAGGCTGTATTTGTATATATAGAAATATATTATATATGTGTGTACAATTTAAGAAAAAGAGGCCATGAATTTGAGGGGTGTGAGTGTGGGCTGGAGAAAGGAAGAAAATGGTATCATTTTAATTTCAAGAAAAATTAAGAAAATGAAGTTTGAAAGTTTGGAAGTCAACACTTGGGAGGTAGAGGCTGATCTCTGAGCTCTAGACCAGTCAGGGCTACAAAGTGAGATCATCTCAAAATAAAACAGAATGAAACAAAGGGAAAATGGTATTAGTGACACAAGCCAAAAGTTTTTTTTCCCGTGTGTGTGTGTGTGTGTGTGTGTGTGTGTATTCAAGTGCCATAGGATGAGTGTGGTGGACAATTTGTGGTAATTAATTCTGTACAACCACCATGTGATACCAGAGGTTGAATTCAGGTCCCTAGTTTGACAGCGCTTTTACTAGCTAAGTCATCACATCTACATGCCTGTCTCTCTCTTCTCTCTTCTCTCTTCTCTCTTCTCTCTTCTCCTCTCTTCTCTCTCCTCCTTCCCTCCCTCCCTCCGTCCCACCTTTCCTCAGTTCCTTCCTCTATTCTAATTTTTTCAGTGCTGGGGACCAGACCCAAGGCTCTGTGCAAGCACACTACCTACAAACTAATCCCTAAGCCTCACAAAGTACCGCTAATACTTGGGAGACAATTGATAATTTGAAGTGCTAAGGATCATGCAGGAGGAATAATAAATGGTTTTAGAACTCATGGAATGAATTTGGCCCACTGGTTAGAACAGTCAGGATGGGTGTCCCTCAGTTGAGGCGTGGCTCTGAAGAATGTGCTGTTAGGCACTTCTTTTTTTTTTTTTTTTTTTAAAGATTTATTTATTATTTGTAAGTACACTGTAGCTGTCCTCAGATACTCCAGAAGAGGGCATCAGATTTCATTACGGATGGATGGTTGTGAGCCACCATGTGGTTGCTGGGATTTGAACTCTGGACCTTCGGAAGAGCAGTTGGCACTCTTAACCACTGAGCCATCTCACCAGCCCCTCTGTTAGGCACTTCTGCTCTGCTTGCTGCCCTCGCATCCCTCTTAATCTAAGGATTGTGTGCAAACTCTAGGGGGCTTCCAGCCCCTCACTGGGCAGTATCTCTGGCACTCACAGGAATAGTGTTGGATCTCTTTCAGGCATTGCTGCTGGAGCAGATTAATGATTTTATCACTACACTACAGAAGAACTTAGAGACCTATTATGAGCAATGACCACCAGCCTTAGAAAACTTTTGGAAGAATAATGTTAGTGAAGCTAGGTTGAGATGTTTTTTACTACTGGCTTTGATGTAGAACATCTTGGGGAACAATTTGAAGTTCAGAAAAGGCACACTGTTACTAGTTAAGCAAGGGAGCTTTTATGGTCAGGGAACAAGAACAACGGCAGCACTGGGTGACATGACTCTCTGAGGCTGGACTGGTGATGATAAATTTCTTATACCCATTTTTTTTTTCCTCATTCCGGTCAACCCTGTTCCCTCTGGTCTTTTCCCGCTCACTCCAGCCAGTCCCCCCCCCCCCCCCCCCCCCCCCCCCCCCCCCCCCCCCCCCCCCCCCCCCCCCCCCCCCCCCCCCCCCCCCCCCCCCCCCCCCCCCCCCCCCCCCCCCCCCCCCCCCCCCCCC
>LR749489.1:1016509-1099742 GCA_902729485.2 Mus minutoides
TGCTCTCTCCGGTCCAAGGATTCATTTATTATTATTATTCATAAGTAGCTGACTTCAGATGCACCAGAGGAGGGAGTCAGATCTCATTACCGGTGGTTGTAAGCCACCATGTGGTTGCTGGGATTTGAACTCATCACCTTAGAGTCAGGTGCTCTAACCCGCTGAGCCATCTCACCAGCCCTTGTTAGAACTTTTTTTACATTTGTCCAACAGATGTGTATATGTGCACATATGTGTATATGTGTATATATGTATATGTACATGTTCCCTTAGAGAAAAGTCTGCTGAGTAATTTCTCTAATCACTGGCTGCTATAGCAGCAGCACCAGTCAGTATCTGGACCAACCTCCCTCAGAGACTGTAAGCACTGAACGCCCCCACTGGCTGCCTGCCTCAGTTTACCCACCCCATGGATGACAAAGCTGGTGGCTGGCATTGAAAGACAAGAGAACACTCAATAATGTAAAAAGGTGGTTCTGGGTTAACAGTGTTTGCTTTTCTCTCTGCACGAGCTGTTTGCCCACTTCCCCTGGCAAATGTCCAAGCTGAAGAACACCCTGAGAGCTGAGGTGTTCCACAGAAGGCCAAACCTGCTGTAGAGGAAGTCAGGTTAATGACGGCCTCAGCAGGGTGCTGGGCATCACTGCTGTAGGTATCACGGCCAAAGAAGAAAAACACATTTTATCCATCATGCTGCAGAAAATTGCCATGACTCGAGTATAAAAAATAGTGCAATGACCTTTATGTATTCCTTAACAACTGCAGATCTGTAGCCTTACATTTTTAAATGACTGAAGAAATAACTATAAATTACATCTCCATTAACTACTTTTACTTTCCCATGTGGCATTTGCTAAAATGCTTCTAGTGATCTGTTTTTATAACAATTGCCAAGACAATCTAGCCTTTGATTAAGAAATATAGTCTGAAATTTTTGTTCATGCTGAACACCTTAAAATTACTGCCTAGCAGGTTTTTTATTGTATTGATTTTGTGCTTAGCTCCTAATGGAATGTTGCTTTATTCCAAATTACACTCCTGTAAAGCAAGACACACAGGACAGTGGTTCTCAGCTGCATCAGTGCAGCCCTCTAGTGAGGCACTTGGCAACATCTGGAAACATTTTCAGCCTCAAGCTGCGGTTCACCACTGGACTCTCATGGGTAACATCTGGAGATGCAGCTAGACATGTTACGATGTACCCTATATTCCCTACCCCAAGAATCACCCAGCCCAACATGTCAAATTTGTATGACACTATAATTTTATTTTCAATTAGCCTTTAATGCATAAATTATTACTAATTTAAAAGGTGTGTGCCGTCTGTCTGAAAATGACAGGCCAACTGGTAAGAATCATCACCAAATTTTTATTATAAATAAAGTCACTGGAAATGGAAAATATGTACATAATAAACAAAACTTCTCTGTTAGTTCCAAACTAAGGAATAGTGGTACAGTTGGGCACAAAGCGCTGGGGCCATCCCCAGCACAGTATAAACTGGGCTTGTTACATGTCGGTAGTCCCAGCACTGGGGTGGTAAAGGTAGGAGGACCAAAAGCTCAAGATAAAACTCAGCCATGGAGCAAACCTGGGGCCAGACTGGGTGGCATGAGGTCCTTCTCAAAAGCAAAGGCAAGGGGCTAGAGAGATGAAGAGAACTGGCTGTTCTCCAGGTGAGCCTTATTCAGGTGACCTAGCACCCCCATGGCCGGTAACAACCACATCTATGACTCTAGTTGTCTAGGGGATCTGACACCTTTTTGGTCTTCGCAGACACTGTACACAAGTGGTGTGTAGACAGACATATGTGTGGGCAAAACACATAAAAATGACAGGGAAACAAAAACACACAAGGCTGGTGACTTGGCTCAGTGGGGAAAGGGGGCTTGCCACCAAGCCTGCCATTGACCTGAGTTCAATCCCTAAAACCCTCAGGACAGAAAGAGAAAATGTACACCCTCCTATAAGTTCTCCACTCAGAAGGCATGCATGGCGGGAACAGTGTATACACATATACACATAAATGGCAACTTTGCTTCTTACATCATTGTGATCATGTATTTTGAAACAAATCTGAAGAATTTTTGTTGTTTTGTTTTGTTTTGTTAGATAGGGTCTACATAGCTAGCTACCCATCCTGGAACTGATTATGTAGACCTGGCTACATACTCAAGAGATCTGCCTGCCTTTCCTTCCAGAGTGCTGGGATTAAAGGAATTCTTACATGATTTTCCTGAAGAAAAAAAAAAAGTGTTCTGAAATGCCCAGATGGAAGCTACACCATGTCTCAGCATTCTCTTGGCTACACAAGATCAGCTGAGAGAAAATGAAGAAGAGAATCACATACAGGCCGATGAGCTCATTGAGGGCCAGCTAATGTAGACCAGGTGCTACTCCAGAGGAGGGCTGAGAGGCAGGACCTAGGGGTGAGGGGTCTGTAATACCAGCCCTGGGGAGGCAGGCACTCAAGGATCCTGGGCTCAGCTGGCCAATCAGGCTAGCCTAATTACTGAGGACTAGGCCCCAGTGAGACATCTCATCTCAAAAAACAAGGTAAACTGCTCATGAGGAATGACTACCAAGGCTACCTCTGGTGTCTACATACACACATGTACTATGGGCAATCCTTCCACACACAAAACCAATATTTTCTCAATATTTTGTGAGACTGAAGAAAAAAAGTTTGGGATATTCTGAGGTTTCTTTGCCACTCTTTATGTGACGTCTAGACCCAGGGCTAGCAAACACTGCAGCATAATCTTTACTTTTTAAGAGAAGCCGGTGTGTACGTCTGGATATTCAGATAGCCAGAGGCATGAGAGACTGCCCTCTTCTGTACACCAGTATTCTGCCTTATTATCATTGAAAGGACAGCTGGACGCTTGAGGAATATGGTCCGGATAACCTGAGAGTCAGTAGAGGGGTGCTACCCCATGGCCTGGTGCCCTGACCTCTTTCCGAGTCCTAGAACAGAACTGCTTCTTCCTACTGTACCTTGAAAAGTATCCATCTAGTTTACTCTCTCAGCCATCCTGAAGAATAAACCTTTGCACACACAAAATACATTATTTTCTTTAAAAAATAGACTCGTGTCATAACGGAAATTATCTTTTTACTTAATACAAACATATTCCTTTCCCGTTAGGTTTTTATTAAGTCATTAGTTGTGTGTGTGTGTGTGTGTGTGTGTGTGTGTGTCTGTCTGTCTAGATGATTTTGAGCCCTCTGGTGATACAAATAGTGTGAAGCAAACCAGGTCCTCTGGAGGCCCAGGAGGCACTCTGAACATCGGTACAGCCCTACTTTACATTGCCAGCCTGGTCTACAGAGTGAGTTTCAGGACAGCCAGGGCACACAGAGAAACCCTGTCTTGAAAACCAAAAAAAAAAAAAGCTAAAAAAATCTAAAAAAAAAAAAAAAGCTAAAAAATGTTTTTTTTTTTTTTAAAATAAAATAAAGTAAGTTTTTAAGTGTATATACTTGGGTGTATATGCATGTAGTATATGTGTATGCATGTGTGGGCGTGTCTGCCTCTGCAGAGGCCAGAGGAAGATACTGAGTGTCCTGCCCTGTCACTTTCTGCCTTGTTCCCTTGAGTCAGGGCCTTTCACTGAGCCCAGAGATAGGCTAGCAACCAGCAAGCTCCAACAAGTTTCCAGGCATGAGTGTAGCCATGCCCAGCTTCTTATATGGGTCCCAGGAATGTGAACCCCAGTTCTCATGGCTGTACAGAAAGTACTCTTAATCAAGCCAGCCCCTCCCCTTAGTTATTTAAAATGATGTCTAAAAGGATACCTAACATTAAAAAGTGTGGTGTGCTGTAATATATTTGACCTTATGTGGACTGTTGAACACCTATTTCCAATATTTGCTAAAGTAACAAAAGCAATACTGCTAATGAAGATCAACATGTGCTAGTGATGTTCCACATATGCAACTGGTATGTACTCTAGTATGTTAACTTATTAAATCCTCTGAAAATTTCTTTTTCTTTTCTTTCTTTCTTTTTTTTTTTTCAAGACAGGGTTTCTCTGTATAGCCCTGGCTGTCCTGGAACTCACTCTGTAGACCAGGCTGGCCTGGAACTCAGAAATCCGCCTGTCTCTGCCTCCTGAGTGCTGGGACTAAAGGCGTGCGCCAACACCACCTGGCTCCCTCTGAAATTTTCTGACTGATTAGAGTAAGCTAGTCAATGGTTAGAAAACTCTGCATAAGCCAACGTGCCACCTGCTTTTTGTTTTTTTTTTTTTTTTTTGGTTTTTGGTTTTTCAAGACAGGGTTTCTCTGTCTAGCCCTGGCTGTCCTAGAACCCACTTTGTAGACCAGGCTGGCCTCGAACTCAGAAATCCGCCTGTCTCTGCCTCCCGAGTGCTGGGATTAAAGGCGTGCACCACCACGCCCGACTTTTTTTTGTTTTTGTTTTTTTTTTGTTTTTTGGTTCCACCTGCTTTTAAAAACATGATTTTATTTAAATTACAGTCATGACCCCATAAATCAATGTGTTAACTAATCCAGCTTCCATCCTATAATGGCAACATTCAGTGGTTGCAGAGACCGTATGGCCATCAAAGCCAATGTTTAAATCATGGATGTTGGTTCAGCATGGGATGTGCTTTGGTCTGAGATTGTCAGTAAACGTGGTGCAAAGAGTGTGCATGGCAGGATTTGCCTACAGGAACACATACATCCCTGGTCACTTACTGACCCCTGCAGAGCAAGTGACACTGCAGTCCACAGGACCCACATCCATGTCCAGCAGAGCAAATCGGGTGTGTGAGGGACAAACACGTGTTTTCTGTATGTTTGGAGGATGGTGTTACACACATTGTTGTTGTGGCTGACTGACTCTGAACTCTACAGGGTGGGGATTAGTCCTCACCTTACAGACAGAGACCTTTGCCTGAAGCAAAGGATTAAGCAAAGCCACAGCGGTTCCAAGTAAGAGAACCTGAATTTGGACCGAGGCAGCAGGGCTTCAGGACTTACTGTAACTGCTCTGCGCTACAGCCTATTGTATTAAATACATAAATCTTTGCCTGAGTATTTTGATTATTTCTTCAGAGAGGATTTCATTAACTGACATTTCTAGGTCAAAAGCTTTGCAGTTTTAAGAGGTTTAAGATAACATAATGTTACAATGTTTTCCCAAAAGCTTGTAAAGATTAACACTCATTGTTTTTTCAAATATACTTATTTTACCTTCCCTAGAACCCAGTTCTACAGACTACTACAGGTTCATTTCTTTGACAGTGGCATATTTTGTTTCTTTAAAAGATATTTATATTATGTATATGAGCACACTCTCATTATCCTCAGACACATTAGCAGCTCACAATTGTCTATAGCTCCAGTTGCAGGAGATCCATCCAATTCCCTCTTCTGATCTCTATAGATACTCAAACATATAGACACACACACACACACACACACACACACACACACACACACTAAACAAATAAATATTTTTTTTAAAAAAATCAGTTTGTAAGCTGGATGTGGTAAGACACACCTTTAATTCCAGCACTCAGGAGGCAGAGGCAGGTGGTTTTCCAAGATTGAGGATAGCCTGGTCTACAGAACTAGTATCAGGACTGCCAGGACTACACAGAGAAAATAAAACAACAAAAAACCCAGCTTGTAATGATAAAATGTTTTTAGTAAGGTTTAGGAGCACACACCTTTAAGTCACACCACTTGGGAAGGAAGCCAACCTAGAGGACAGACAGAGTTCTAGGGCAGACAGAGCTACACACAGAGACTGCAATGAAACAAACAAAATCTTATTTTAAAAATACTTCAAAGCATGCAAGCAGAAGGCCCTCTATAATTCTGGAATTTCTCTAACAGGTGCTAATCTAAAATTACCTTCTCAGTTCTCAAATTGTAAAGAAAGCTAAAAACAAAACCTAGAGCAAGTTCTTAAAGAAAAATAACAGCTGTTTTGATAACAGCAATGTTTACTTAGGAATACAATTATAGAGAAAGTGCAGGGAGATATTCTAAGAGTTGTGGCCACTTCTACACGGGTAATTTCTTGTCATAACAAACTCAAGCCCAGGCAGTAACAAGCTGGCTTTGCTTTGCCCTAACAGGAATGCCGAAAAGCAGCTACCCAAAATCCTTCATTAAAATACAGTGACAGGGGCTGGTGAGATGGCTCAGCGGGTTAGAGCACCCTACCGCTCTTCCGAAGGTGATGAGTTCAAATCCCAGCAACCACATGGTGGCTTACAACCACCCATAACAAGATCTGACGCCCTCCTCTGGTGCATCTGAAGTCAGCTATAGCGTACTTATGAAGAATAATAAGAAATGAATCCTTGGACCGGAGAGACCAACCGGAGCAAGCCAGGCTGTCCGGAGTGAGCGGAGCTGAACGGGGACAGCTGGAGCAAGCGGGGACGCCGGAGCTAGCAGGGCCGGAGCGAGTGTGGCCGAACGGGGACGGCCGGAACGAGAGGGGCCAAACCGGAGCAAGCGGAGCCGATCGGAGCGAGCGGGGCTGGCTGGAACAAGCCAGGGCCTTACGGGGGCGGCTGGGAGCAAGTGGGGCTGGCCAGAGCGAGCGGGGTCGAGCAGAGCGAGCGGGGTTGACCGGAACAAGGGGAAAAAAAAATACAGTGACAGAATTACCTACAGTGTTCAACTAAGGTAATGGATAGCACATAAATGAAATTTGAAATGCTTCAAATTTCTTAAATATGCAGCATGTGTTTCATAGGCAAAAGACATAAATGGATTTTAAATTTGCCAAGGGTCTGTGTTGAGGAGTGTCTGCCACAGCATAGCTGCAGCCATTTTGTTCTATGCCTGCCAGCTATTTCATATTGTTGCTGTAACATGTCTGCCAGTCACTGGCACAAAAAAACTGACTCAGAGAACTGTCATGCTGACCACATACCCTGTTTGGTTCTGTATGTTCTATACAAGGTTTGTTAATCTTAAAAAAAAAAACCCAGGGCTGAAGAGATGGCTCAGCGGTTAAGAGCACTGACTGCTCTTCCAGAGGTCCTGAGTTCAAATCCCAGCAACCACATGGTAGCTCACAACCATCTTTAATGAGATCTGATGCCCTCTTCTGGTGTGTCTGAAGATAGCTAAGGTGTACTCATATATAATAAACAAATAAATCTTTAAAAACAAAACATTTTTAAAAAACCCACAAAGCTTTACATAGGACCCATCAACTTAAAGGTTAATATGAACTGTTATTTCTAAAAAGGCTTGCGTCAGAGCTGACCACCGAACAGCACTTCCTGCACCTGTGTATGAGTCAATTGTGGTTTTTATCCTTTATAAGCTGATAAAGGAAGATATTCATGGGTATAGCTCCAGCTCCTCAATTCCAAACTATGTCCATGATCTGATCAGTATTAGGGTGTGCATTCAATAAACCATCCCTGTCTGACTGAGATCGGAGTTTGTGTGGCCTTTGTAGGGACTCATGGACTCCAACAGTCTAGAAGGATATTGCAGTGGAACCTGTGTTCAAACAGCCAATATGCACATAAAAGCTGGACATGGCGTGTGTCCTTGTAACCCGAGAGCTGAGCGCTGGAGACAGGGATCCCACGAGTGTGGACCAGCTAGCCCAGCCTGATCAGCGAGAGCTTCACTTACTCACCTTTAGTCCCAAACAAGGCAGGTAAAATTAGATTATAGAAGGAAGCAGCCACGTTGGAAAGAGACATTTAATTGACTGGCAAAGTGACAAATCAGAGAAAGATTTGACAAAATAGAATATGCCCAGCTCTCACTAGAAGAGAGAGGAAAGGGAATCAGCTTAAGAGAGGGTACATAGAGAGAGTGGTGGGGAGGGGAGAAGGGAAGAGAGAGGGTAGAGAGAGTGGTGGGGAGGGGAGGAGAAGGGAAGAGAGAGAAGGAGAGGAGAGGAGGGGAAGAGGAGAGAGGAGAGGAGAAAGAAAAGAGAAAAAAGGCCATTTTACTGGGACAGTTGTACAGAGACAGGCTGCAGAGAGAAGACAGACACAGGTAAAGACAGAACAGGCCAGAGATGAGAAGGAGATTAGAACAGATTGCTAAAGTTAGCATGAGGTCAAGCAGTGCAATTCAAGAAAACTCTGCAAAGCCAGACTGAAGCAGTTAGTGTGAAGAGGAGTTTGAGCCAGATCAGCTGAGCTGAACCAGCCAGTCACAGTTCAGAAAGAACTAGGAAGGGTGAGCATATTCAGCAATAAGTCTTAGAGGCTGAGCAGTCTAGGCCTAGATTAGATTGTATGGAGGCTAGACGCTTCCAGGTCTAGACCTAGGTTAGCAGACAGAGGCAGTAAGCCTTCACGATTATCAGGCAAATAAAATATACTGCAACAAGTGTACACTACCAAACCTAGTTTGTGAAATGCTGAGGATTGAATTTAGGGCCCCATTTTTGTTAGTACTTTATCAGCTACATACCCAGCTTCATATTTTTGTGGGTTTTTGTTTTTGTTGTTGTTTTTTTTGTTTGTTTGATTTGGTTTTTTGATTTTTTGGTTTTTTTGAGACAGGGTTTCTCTGTATAGCCCTGGCTGTCCTGGAACTCACTCTGTAGACCAGGCTGGCCTCAAACTCAGAAATTTGCCTGCCTCTGCCTCCCAAGTGCTGGGATTAAAGGCGTGCGCCACCACCGCCCGGCTTGTGTTTTTTTTTGTTTTTTGTTTTTTGTTTTTTTTTTAATTTAATGTGGGTCTAAGTATCTCTTGGAAGCACTGAACTGAATGAGCCATCCCATTAACCTCCCCATATTTTTATAAAAAGACCTATTTATTTATTTATTTATTTATTTATTTATTTATTTATTATATGAGTATACTATAGCTGACTTCAGACACACCAGAAGAGGGCATTGGATCCCATTACAGATGGCTGTGAGCCACGATGTGGTTGCTGGGAATTGAACTCAGGATCTCTGGAAGAGCAGTCAGTGCTCATAACTGCTGAGCCATCTCTCCACCCCCTCCCCGTATTTTTTAAGCTTTAAAATACCACTTTGTGTTTTAGTCTAGGGTGTTAATTTAAAATTTTTATCAAATACTCCTTAAAATCAGCTGAGTGGTTGCTTTAAAGGGGTAAGTGACTGACAGGATTACATGATAAAATTTTAAGAAAATGGAAATGTCAGTATAATTCATGTGTTGGTTATCCTATGAATACATTTGTCTAAACTGGTCCGACTACACAACTGAAAACTAAACCAGTCTTTATTTTGTCAATTATACCTCAGTAAGACATATTAGAAATATACCAAGTATTAAAATACTTTTAGATTTAAACACATCTACATTTCAAATTCAAAAAAAATGTCTGTCTTTAGAGTTAAGAAAGCAGGGCCAGTTAGAAAGTTATTACACCAGAGTTTAGAAGTAAGAAAGAGAAGAAAAGGGAACAGTTGAAAATTAGAAAACAGAGTGATCAGAAATAGTTAGGTAAATATGAGCCAGACTGGACAACAGACAACCAACCCCAGGAAAGTACTGGTCTTGGGAGTGGAGGGGGGAAATAAGGAGCATGAAGTAGAGGAGGAGGAGGTAGTGATGGAGGAGGAGGAGGTAGTGATGGAGGAGGAGGAGGTAGTGATGGGGGAGGAGGAGATAGTGATGGAGGAGGAGGAGGTAGTGATGGAGGAGGAGGAGGTAGTGATGGAGGAGGAGGAGGAGGAGGTAGTGATGGAGGAGGAGGTAGTGATGGAGGAGGAGGAGGAGGTAGTGATGGAGGAGGAGGAGGAGGTGGTGGTGGAGGAGGAGGTGGTGGTGGGGGAGGAGGAGGAGGTAGTGATGGAGGAGGAGGAGGTAGTGATGGAGGAGTAGTTGATAATAATTAACAAGAACAAAAATCTACTAAATTCCATTTCCAAACAAAGAATAAATGAGTATGTTGTTTCAGAGCTTATAAAAGAGCTTCTGTTTTCTAAGCCTGGCAGAGCCTTCCTTTACTGTGCAGAGGTAACTAAGCAGGAGTCTCTGCTCACCTCGTGACAAAGAAATCATGAGGGATCACTCAAGCAGAATAGTTAAGAAGTGGGGCAGGGCCTCTTCAGCAGGAGTTAGAACCAAAGCCAAGCACTTCTGCTCTAAGTGCTCAGAGCAAGTGCACAGCGAGTTTGGTCAAGCATTCTTTTTCAACACATGGGTGTTTGAAACATTTTATCAGTAAATTGACTTTAAAATTCTCACCTAATTATAATTCCTCTATGCCACAAAAGGACTTAAAAGGTTCTTATCTGCTCATAATAAACTCATAGCCCATTATTCATGGCTGTTGATATACTCCATGAGAATATGATTGATCTGTTGAATCAAAATCAGCTGATAAAATTCTTTAAATAAGTTTCGAGGATTTATCCCAAGACCTGTTGAATCTGAATCTTTAGGATTAGGCCTGGGAGTCATATTCATTTTGTTTATTTGCTTATGTGTGTGTGTGTGTGTGTGTGTGTGTGTCTGCTCAAACAATATGTGCATGCAACTACTTACTGCATGTGTGTAGAGCTCGGAGGACAACTCTGGTGGTCAAGAGTGCCAAGGCTTAAAACTCAGATCATTAGCTATTCATAGCAAGCGTCTTTATCTGCTGAACCATCCAAGACAGAAATATTCACTTTAAAAGTTCCCACACCTAGGAGAAAATGGTTGTAAATAAAAGCTAAGTAGATGAGGACCCATGGGAGAACACCTATCCAGTCAACGACAGTAAGATTATAGGAAGCTCAGACCCTTACATCCCAAGGTTTCATTTAGTAAATGACTTTGAGTGATAGGTCAAGGCTAATGACAATATAAGGAACACGAGTGCTGCAGCTCCTGGAAGGTGAGACGAGGCGTGCCAACAAATGCGTCCACCTAGTTCAACCCCAAGGACCCACACCTAGGAGAGTCCTAACACTCACAGGTCATCCTCTGACACCTGTTGCCATATGTAAACATATAAATAAGTGTTGTTGTTTTTAAAAATAAGTTTGGGTAATTTTCTCTTGAGACAGGGTTTCTCTTTGTAGCCATGGCTGTCCTAGAACTCACTCTGTAACCCAGGCTGGCCTTTAACTCAAAGATCCACCTGCCTCTGCCTCCCAAGTGCTAAGATTAAAGGCATGCACCACTAACACCCAGCTATAAATTTGAGTAATTTATTAAAACTTGGATTTTAAAAATTGTATGTGGCCTGGAGAGATGGCTTAGTGTTTAAGAGCACTGACTGTGGGCCTGGTGAGATGGCTCAGCTGGTAAGAGCACCCGACTGCTCTTCCGAAGGTGATGAGTTCAAATCCCAGCAACCACATGGTGGCTTACAACCACCCATAATGAGATCTGATGCCCTCCTCTGGTGTGTCTGAAGTCAGCTATAGTGTACTTGTGTACTTATGAATAATAATAAATGAATCCTTGGACCATAGAGAGCAGGGACTGAGCAAGCGGGGCCAACTGGAGAGGGCTGGACCAGAGCGAGCGGGCCGAACGGGGGCAGCCGGAGCAAGCGGGGCTGACCGAGCGAGTGGGCCGACCAGAGCGAGTGGGGCCGACCGGAGTGAGCGGGGCAGACCAGAGCGAGCAGGGTTGAAAAAAAAAAGAGCACTGACTGCTCTTCCAGAGGTCCTGAGTTCAATTCCCAGCAACCACATGGTGGCTCACAACCATCTGCAATGGGGTCTGATGCCCTCTTCTGGTTTGTCTGAAGAGAACAATGGTGAATACATAAAATTTGTACATAATTATAGGATCATGTGTAGCTGCTGAGAAATAACCCAGTTTCTCCCAATGATAACATTTCGGAAATCATAATACTACAACTACAATACTGATACAACTCACTGATTTTATTCAGATTTCCTGCTTTAATTCCTTTCACTTATTTTTGTGTTTATAGACAGGGTCTCACAAAGTAGCCCTGGCCATTCTGGAACTCCCTATGTAGACCAGGCTGGCCTTGAACTCACAGAGATAGATATCTACACCTGCCTCTGTCTCCTGAGTACGGGACTAAAGGTGTGTGTACTACCACACCCAACTTTTACTTACGTTATTTGAATGTGTAGGACACATTTCCACCCTGTGGGTTCCAGGGAGTGAACTCAGGTTATCAGGCTTTGGGGCAAGCACTTTTACCCACTGAGACATTTTGTCAGCCACAGACTTCCTGTTTAACATACACAGGTCATGTGTTTGTGGTGTTAGAGTGGCTATATTTATTTCTATACAATTTTATGATCACACTAAAGAGTTCTGTCATTAGAAGTTCACAGCCTTTTTACAATCACAGTCACCTCTATCCCTTCCCACTCCCCAGCAGCATTAATCCATTCTCATCACTACAATTTCACAACTGCCATATAAAAGGCTTCATACAGTTGACAAGGGTGAGTTTGAGACTGGTAAATTTTGTATGTGTGAGTGTATCGTGTGCATGCCTGATACCCATGGAGGGCCCGAGTGAGTGCTGAACTACAGGGAACTGAGGTAAGGCAGATAGTCATGTGTTGTCATGGAAGTAAGAAGAAGAGCATCCGGTGCTATTAACCACTGAGCCATCTCTTCAACCCCTAAGTTGGGTTTTGTTTTTTTTTTTTCCACTGAGCCTAATTTTCTGGAGTATTATCCAGGTTACACTGCTTTGCATGTTTGTGCTACCACTTGTGGGGCAGTGGGCCATGCCAAGAAATTTGATAATGTCAAGTGTGTTCAGAAACCCTGGCACCCAGGCACCCACTTGAGGACAGTAGGTGTTTCAAACAGATTCCTGGCCTGGAACACGTGGCCACAACTGCCCACATAAAGAGCATGACCACTGGTCACGAAGCACAAAACACAGAAAACATGCTAATGAGGTATCTAGATAGTCCCTGAGGGGTTAGACAATATGCTTCCCTTCCCGGACATTCCTCCCTGAAAATGGTATTTAATCTCTGGTCCACCCTGAGGAAGTTGTATGCACCTATTCTTCAGGATGAACAATCAATAAACAGTTTGGAACCAAGGACTGTCTCTCTCTCATCAAGAACCACAGTGGGGTGGAGGGGAGGGGTAGGTCTTTCTCATATAGAGCCGCAACCTAAGTCTCCTGCGCAGAAGGCCCCCCAGTACTCCAGGACATTCACCCCTGAGCTAAGTCAGAGTTCCCTGGTCCTGGTCTCATCGCAGGCCTGGTGGCCCACTTTGCTCCCAACTCCACGAAGTTTGCAGCGGTGACTGGATGCCCAGGAGTTGGAGAGCCCCAAGTTCGACCTCAGCCTGTGTCATTTTCCACAAAGGCTAGGGTCCCCCTCTTAGGCGGTGGTTCCTAGTTTCTGAGTGGTGGCGGAGTTCCACACCCCAGCGGCAGGGCGGAACGCAGAACCACACCCACTCCCCCAAATTCTTCAAGTTGATGGCATCGGGAGTTTTTGGAAGGCAGCGAAGCCATGAGGTTGTAGCCCTCATTTATGGGATTAATACACTTATAAGGGGCGTCGGTTTGTCTCTGTTTGTTGTTTTGTTTAGTTCTCTCCATGGAGGGACATAGCGAGAAGGCAGCATTCCACAATGCAGAATACAGACCTTCACTAAACAATGCGTCTGCCTGCTGGTACCTTCATCTTAGGCTTCTCAGACCCCTAAACCCTGAAAGATGACGTCTATAAAGTCTGAATGGATTAGGAGACCATGTGCGTCGATAGTGCTCCATCCCACCTTTCAGCAGCATCCCATATCTGTTTGTCTGGAGCTTGGCTAAGCTTTCCTACTCAGACACCCGGGCGGCATGTGGGTTGCTACCGACCTTTATATGGACTCCTGTGTCAAAGCAAGTTTTTATTTCCCTGGAATAAACGAGCAGGAACATGAGTGCCAGGTCATGTAACATTCACATATGTAGCTTCAAAAGTGATTGCCCAACTATTTTACAAAGAGGTTTTACACTTTATCCGCCTGCTAGCAATGTGGGAGTGACCCGGTCTTCCCATATCCTCAGCAGAATTTGGTGCCGCTCCAGACTCCACTTGGAATCACAATACTACACAGTTAAATGAGGAGGTACTCTGGACTTGTGGTGGAAAAATTTAGGATCCTGTTTTGACTTTGGCACTTAGTAAATGAAGGCAAACTTGAACTCAAAACTTTTCTTCAGTAATTTATTTATTCACTTCATATTCCTATTTGCAGCCCCCCTTCTCCTCCTAATCCCATCTTTACAAATCCCTCCCACAATTACCTCCTCCCCTTCTCCTCAGGGAAGGGGTCGGCCTACTTGGGTACCACCCCACCATGGGACATTAATTCGCATCCTCTCCCACTGAGACCAGACAAGACAGTCCAGTTAGGGAAAGAGGTTCCAATGACAGCCAACAAAGTCAGAGACAGCCCCCACTCCAATTGTTAGGGGTCCACGTGAAGACCAAGCTGTACATCTGCTACAGATATGTAGGGAGGCCATGGTCCAGCCCCTGGATGCTCTTTGGTTGGCGGTTCAGTCTCTGTGAGCCATGAGATGAACTCAAAACTTTTAAATCCTGTTGGACATGGTGGTGCACGCCTTTAATTCCAGCTCTTGGGAGGCAGAGACAGGTGGATCTCTGTGCTCTAGAGCAGTCTGATCTACAGAGCAAGTTCCAGGACAGCCAAGGTTACATAAAGAAACTTTGCCAACTTTTAAATTCTTTATATGTATAGGAGTTTTGCCTGCATGTATGTGTGTGAACCATGTGTGTACCTAGTGCCTATGGAGACTAGCAGAGGGCATCAGATGTGGAATGATGGGTGGTTGTGACATGTGGGTGCTAAGAATGAAACCTGGGTCCTCAGTCATCTTAGCTGCTGAGCCATCTTTCTAGCCCCTTAAAACTTTTTTGAGACAGGTCTCACCTGAGTTGCCCAGGTTGACCAATGGGCTTTCAATGCTCTTGCCTTGGCCTCCTGATTAGCTGGGATTACAAGTGTGCCTCAGCTGACCTAACAACTCAGACACTGGGTTGATATAAGGTCATAGTGGTAGTTTGTTCTTTAACTTATGATTCATAACTCAGAATAAGTATTACAATAGAATTACATTAATGAAAAATTTAAAAAATCTATGTGTCAGTATAAAAGATTCTCTTAGATGGAAGGGAAGACAGGTGGAGTGCAAAAATATTATACAAAGCCGGGCATGGTGGTGCACGCCTTTAATTCCATCACTCAGGAGGCAGAGGCAGGCGGATTTCTGAGTTCGAGGCCAGCCTGTCTACAAAGTGAGTTCCAGGACAGCCAAGGCTACACAGAGAAACCCTGTCTCGAAAAACCAAAAAAAAAAAAAAATTATACAAAAATTTGCAAGAAATTTTATATAAAGAGAGTGAAAGTTCTTAAGTTGTTTAAGATTATTTTTATTTTATATACATGACTGTTTTGCCTGCATGTATGTCTGTGTACCATGTGTATGCTAGTGCCAATGGATGCAAGAAGTTATCAGATCCTCTGGAACTGGAGTTACAGATCACTGTGTGGGTGCTAGGAACCAAACACTGATCCTCTGCAAAAGCATTAAGTGCTCTTAACCACTGGACAATCTCCCTAACTCCTAAAAGTGATTTGTAAAGCATTACCATGTATTAGGTACCTCAAAAGGGTTTCATTTGCTTGAACCTGCAAGCACACCCTACACTCCTCTCAAAGGCTTGACAAGTGTACAGAGCTGAGCTTGCTGTCTTTAGAGCTCATAATCTATGAGTTCAGAAAAATCAAAAGGTCACATGGCAGGTTTAATAATTTAAAAAATGTATAGTCTTTTTGTTGTCATTCATGTATAGCTAGACTGAACAGACTATTAGCAGCCATAGTATCACATGCAGGAGACCACAGAGTTAGCTGAGCTGCTATTTCTGTCCACCACATTCATGCCAAAACATGCTGGCTTTCTAACTAAGGCATTATTAATACCAAATCACTATAATACCATAATTTATGCACTTTATTCCGAGATCATACAATGAAATGTGAGAGAATTAGGGTGAGCCAAGATACTGATTGCCTTAAGTTCAAGATCAGCCTGGGCTACAAAAGACCTCTGATGAGTTATCTCTACCCATCAGTAGCCCTGTATGCCCCAATTCTTAAAGAATATAATCTTGCTGGGCGTGGTGGCGCAAGCCTTTAATCCCAGCACTCGGGAGGCAGAGGCAGGTGGATTTCTGAGTTCGAGGCCAGCCTGGTCTACAAAGTGAGTTCCAGGACAGCCAGGGCTATACAGAGAAACCCCTGTCTCGAAAAAAACCAAAAAAAAAAAAAAAAAAGAAAAAAGAATATAATCTTTAAGTCATGATATGAAGAAAAGAAGACAAACTGGTCTGCTCATTTTTATCCATATTTGGGGGACATTTCTGCTTTTGAAATACCACAAAGATGGATTCTGAGTCCTTCAGTAGAACACACCAGAGACACCCATTTTATTCTTCCTGTGACTAGCCTCTTTCGCATAAACTGCACAGACTGGGTACTCTGTTTCATACCCTGTGAAGGAGTCTAATCATCTCTTAATTCCTTCAGGCTTCACATACGATGCACAGGGACCACAGAGTGTAAGAAGCTGTCAACAGGGCTGGCGAGATGGCTCAGAGAGTAAGAGGACTGACTGCTCTTCTGAGGGTCCTGAGTTCAAATCTCAGCAACCACATGGTAGCTCACAACCATCAGTAATGACGCCCTCTTCTGGTGTGTCTGTTCCAGTGTACTTACATATAACAATAAACAAATCTTAAAAAAAAAAAAAAAAGAAGCTGTCAACAGTACAACACAGCACACACCAGAGGCTCTAACCAGGTCGCACAGCCCTTATTCTGAAACCATCTTTTAGTACTCTTCTCTGTTTATTTTCTCTGATCTACATCATTCTTCCAACCCTAATAAACAGAAAAATAAAGAATATATCAACATTGTCATTCTTCTGCCTCCATGCTTGTCCAGTGGAGACTGAGTTTCCAGGACATAAAACTTAGAGGGTAAGCCATACCCAAGCTGTAGCCATGTTGGTAGAGCTCTGATACTGTCTGAAGCCTCCACCATCTGCTGGAGGTTTTTGTAACTATCAGCCTTCATTTTACTTACTCCAGTTTTCCCTGATGTGAGAACATCAGTAAGAAATTTGGCATCTTCTCAATGTTTACCACAGAGCAAGTCCTGCATTGAGAGCTGGAAATGATGCCAAAAGGTATCAGACTCTTGTACATCGCTGGCAGGAATGAAGCCTGGAGCAGCTGCTTTGGAAAGCAATTTGGCAGTTCTTCAAAAGGTTAAGGAAAAACTGAGCGCATGACCCAGCAGTTCCATTTCTAGGTATGCAGTCAAAAGAATTGAAAACAAATGTCCACACATGAATTTGGACCTGTTCCAAGTGTTCATAGCAGCATTACTTACTTGTAATAGTAAAAAAAAATGGAGAAAATTCAAATACCTATCATCTGGGGAGCAGATAGCAGCGTATGCTGTCCTGTTCAACAGGCTACTACTTGATCATAAAAAGTGAAGGGATGGCGATGGAGCTTTGCATCATGTCTGCTTAGCACACACAGGCCCCGGATTCAATTCCCAGAGCCGTGGAAACTGACTAGGAGGCCCATACCTATAATCCCAGCACTCAAAAAGCAAATGCAGAGGGATCAAAACCTAAGGTCATCCTCAGCTATATTGTAAGTTCAAGATCAGCCTGGGCTACAAGAGACCCTAGAGTCCTGGTGCATACCACAAGTGTGAACCTTGAAAGCTTCATACATGTAAAGAAACCAGATTAAAAGTGTCACATAGGGGGCTGGAGAGATGGCTCAGCGGGTAAGAGCACCTGACTGCTCTTCCAAAGTTCCCAAGTTCAAATTCCAGCAACCACATGGTGGCTCTGACGCCCTCTTCTGGCATGTCTGAAGACAGCTACAGTGTGCTTATGTACAAGAATAAATAAAATCTTTTAAAAAAAAGTCACATAGGAGACACAAAATGGATTAGTGGTTGTCAGGGGCTGGAGTAGAGATAAACTTGTAATTGTCTTAATGGCTTCTAAGAATGGAGTCTGTGATCTCCCCCAGGAGGCCATTCTAATAACATATGTTCCCAGCATGTCTGTTTTAATAACTGTAAGAAACTAAAGGTTTCCCTCATTCCTAGGACATAATTATTTAGGCTCATGTAGAAAAGGGAAAGGGCTCAGAATCTAGGGTCTTCTTTTTACTCAAATCTTCCAAGACAACAATAATCTGAATTAACTGACAATCTGAAATTCTTCAGATTTTTCTGGTTATATTTTAAAATGTGTCTATAATTCCATTATACTAGAAGAACAGCTTTAATTATCTGTTTGCTTTCCTACTCATCCAGATGCAATTTACTTTATAGACAGCTATAATCAGTATGCATTCTTTCTGCTCTGTAAACACTGTTAGCCTAGTTTTTAACAATGTTTCCAGTGTTGCAATGATACTCAGTCCAGCCAAATGAACATTATTTACCTAGCCTCTTTTCTTTCTTAACATTTGTTTTAGTTCCTCCACTCTGCTGTGTATAAGCAAAAGACACACAGAGATTTTTAGTTTCATTCTTTTCAATTGCTTTCCTTAGGCTGCCTTTTAACAGTAGTTTGTTTATAAGTCATGAAACATGAACCTCTTTGTGACTTTTGCTCTCCGAACGGTTTCACACAGTGTCGTTAACAGTAGGAGTGGTTACTGCAGAGACCCAAAACCAGTCAACGTCCTGAAAAGTAACACTTAGTCCTAAATGGGACAACTATATCACCCCCTCCAAGGTTCAGACAACTGCACAGAAAGGAGGTAGAAAGAGTGTAGGAATAGAGGAAGAGAAGGATTTATAGACACCTGTCTTCTCAGCATGAGATGGCCACTGCACTCGTGAGCTGTCAGTAGTAGCAATTACCTGAACAAGATGTCCAAGATTAGGTTTATCAAGACTGTCATACAGTATGTTGGAGCTCAAAAAGTTCTACCTTTCCTTGAGGATCTATAGGCAGTTAATGGTTGCTCGGGGTAGGGAGAGACATCTGCTTTACTGTTATAACCACTGGTCAGTTACCCACACTTCTGTAAACAACCCTACTTAAACTCATTGGTTGACCACACAGAAAGGGAAGACGTGAAAATGGGAAGGGACTGCTTGGAAAGCAGAAGGGAAAGAGAAGGGGGAGCAGAACAGAGAGGAACTCCAGGTTGTCACATCACAGCTACGGTCCAGACAAGAGAAAAGAGCCATGCTGCTTGCTTGCTTCTGCTTATGTTCAGGAAACTTGCTTTATTGGTAATGCATCGTGGGAGCTAACCCATGAAATGGACCATCACAAAGAGCCGAGTCTCCAGCATCAAGTAACCATCAAGACAATCCTTCTCCTCATAGTCAATTCTAGATTGTATCAGGCAGATAGTTAAAATTACCCAGTTCAGAGGAAGACCCGAGAAAGTAGCAAGACCTCTGACAGGAAGCCATTCATTTACATATATCCATATACTTAGCACACATAGGAACTCACCAAAAGTTTGATAAACTGATTAAACACCAACCTTTAAAATAAAAAAAAAGTATTAAACAATTCATCACAAAATTCTTATCTGAAGGAAGACTGATGTCAATCAAAAGAATGTATTACTTGAGACAAATCTCTTAAGACACAAATGGCACTAGGTGCACAGTCTGAGACTTTTCATGAGATATAGCCTTTCCTTCAAAGAGCTTACAGTCCAGAGAGAATGTAAAAAACATACTTACGGCAACACATAATTAAAACCAGGTTCAGGGCAGGTTCTCTAAAGAGATTTGTGTAGTTGGAGGTAACAAAGGGTAGAGGATTTTGAGACTAATGTCCTGGAGGAAGTGGTCGTTGAATTCAGTCTTAGATGGTTACAGTATGTTTGAACATTGAAAGGGACTATTTGTGGTATGAGCTAAGTGTCGTCCCAGGGAAAGTACATGTTCAAAGGTGGTAAACCTTAGCATACAGCCAGGAATAAAGAGGTTGGTTGGTGTTGGAGGGGTAAGAAAACATTGCTGCTTAAACCGACCAGGTGAAGAGCCCAGCTGAGCACCCAGGCCTTACAACACATTGTGTGTCTGAGCAAGGGAGTGGCAACTTCTCCCACAGTAAAGGCCTGTGAGAGGAAGGAAGGGGTGTAGGGCATGGTGACTGAGAGAAAGACATTCACGAACACAGGCTAGGGAGGTAATCACACACAGAGTAGCCTGTAGAACTGGAAGGCAGACCCGAAGCCCTCCTGGCAGGGTCCGGAGGAAGCCAGATATCCACTGCTAAAGGTAATGTTTTAAATCCCAGGTTGCTTGTCCTAAATTGTGTAAGAACAGAAGGAGGCACTACTCCAGTTCTTAAGAACTTGACAATTGTGTTGAGAAAGCAGATCTGTGTTCTAGTTTTTAAGGGCTACAGAAAAACACTTTATGCAGATAAATTGTGACAGACTTCCTTGAAAAAGAGCAGAAAATAAATGGTATTCCCAGAGACGAGCACATCAGTTAAATCTAGCCGACACACAGAGAAAGTATAATGTGCAAAGGCTAAACCAAAAGCCTTGAAGTGAGGTGGGGTGGTGTACACAGGCTCTGGGGGGCAGAGGAGTCTGGGGTGGGGAATATGAAGACAAGCTGCTATACTTTATGTGCACTTGAGGAGAGCAGCGGATCTAAGAACGCATAGATCATGACGATGTAGCCATCTTGAGCATGGCAACTCTACAGTGACAACCATCTAGAAAGTTCCTTAGGGTTAGGCAGAAAGCAAAACAAAACCCAGAGTACAGAGACGATTTCTGAGTCAAGAGCTGTATTCATAGGGAACTCTTGAAGCCATCTGTAGCTGACAGACACTGTTAAAGGTCCCAGCTTATACAGGTCATAGGCTCCCCAAAAGGCACATTTTAAAAATAGTTTGTCTTTATTAACGTGTACATATGTTGATATGGGCATGTATGTGTGGCGTTCCCAGCACCCACATCTCCACATCATCATGGAAGAGGATCCAACACCTTCTTTTGATTTCCACAGGTACCGTACTACACAGCACACATATATACTCATGCACATGAAATTTAAAAATTAAATTTAAAAAGAAGAGCCCAGTCTGGGTTTTGAGAGATACTGTCACAAAAAGGAAAAAAAGGTTAACATGTTAGTGTTTTAGATATTCTTTATTATGTTGTTTACCTAATGCTATCACTTTCTTGTTTGCTTGTTTTGTTTTTGGTTTTTTCAAGACAGGGTTTCTCTGTATAGCCCTGGCTGTCCTGGAACTCACTTTGTAGACCAGGCTGGCCTCAAACTCAGAAATCCGCCTGCCTCTGCCTCCCGAGTGCTGGGATTAAAGTCATGTGCCACCATGCCCGGTTTGTTTGCTTGTTTTTTGAGACAGGGTTGGTTTCTCTGTATAGCCATGGCCATACTGGAACTCACTTTGTGGACTAGGCTGGCCTCGAACTCAGAAATCTGCCTGCCTCTGCCTCCCGAGTACTGGGATTAAAGGCATGGGCCACCACTTCCCAGCTGCTATCACCTTTTAAATATTTTAAGTTTAGCTGTCTAAAAAAATCTGCTATGCTTTCTCATATTCCACTATTTTATATGGTCTTTTTGCTTAATAATGACATTTTCATCAATTTCTTAAAGACATAGGGCTGGAGAGATGGCTCAGCAGTTAAGAACACTGGCTGCTCTTCTAGAGGTCCTGAGTTCAATTCCCAGAAACACATGGTGGCTCACAACCATATATAATGAGTTATGATATCCTCTTCTGGCAAGGATTTGTATATGCAGATAGAGCACTCACATACATAAAATAAATAAATCTTTTTTTAAAAAAACTTGCCGGGCAGTGGTGGCACATGCCTTTAATCCCAGCACTTGGGAGGCAGAGGCAGGCAGATTTCTGAGTTCGAGGCCAGCCTGGTCTACAAAGTGAGTTCCAGGACAGCTAGTGCTTCACAGAGAAACCGGTTCTTGAATAAACAAACAAACAAAAACAAAACCTTAAAAAAAAGCCCTCAAGGACACAAGAAAGTTAATTTTTTAAAAAATTGGGTCTAAGTAGCCCTGCCATCCTGGATCTGGTTCTGTAGACCAGACTGGACCTGAATTTATGGAGATCCTCCTGCCTCTGCCTTCTGAGTCATTTAAAAGTATTTCCTTTCAGTATCTATCTATCTATCTATCTATCTATCTATCTATATTTTACTTTTTATTTCTGTTTTGTTTAACATGGTTCCTCTGCCCTCTCACTTAACTGAACTTCTGAATCTATAGTAATCCAGGCCATAGGAAGAGGATTTTCCAGATATATATTTTGTGCCTGATGATACAATCTGGTCCCAGAGGAAACAACCATCCATGAGGAAACACATTTGAGGATGACCCAGATCCAACCTGGTACACATTCTGTAGACTCGGTGGACGCTGTGGTTGGCCAAGATAAACGTTTATTAAGAACGTGGGTGGCCCTCTCCTTCCTGGTAGTCCTTCTGGAATCTGCAGGTCTTTCCCAACATGCACTCTGTTCTTAAGTTCATCTTCATTTGTCCTTCACTCAGTTAAACGTTTTTTTGTTTGTTTGAGGTTATGCTTAACGCAGCATAGATGGACATGTTTGGCTGTTCACAGAATGCATCGAGATGCTAAAGTCTACAGTCTCGGGTCACAACCTTTCTGACACTCATTTCTAGAAAAGTCTGTCAACCACAGCCACCATCACTCCTACAGTTGCCATGTCTTCTATTTTCCCCTCTGAATTAAGCAATCCCTCAGCTGTGTTTTCCCCATCACTGCTGCTGTGCACACTGAGGTAAAGCCCTTCTCCCCGCTGTGATTTATAGTCTGTCCCTGCAGTGACATGCCTGGTTTACCTCCAACTATTTCCACTTACTGCCCCTTTCCATTTCTCTACTCCTGTTGCTTGTTCCTTTAACCAATCTCACAAAGCCTGTGACTTCCTGAATCAACTAGAAAAGGTTTAGGTTTTTTAAATAGTTATTACAATAAATAAGCTTCAGAAAGTTGCTTGTCCTGCAAATCCTCACGATGATATTCCCTTTCCCTAGTGCCATGACACTGTCAGAGGACAGTTTACCAGCATCAGCTCTCTCCTACTGTGTGGGCCCCCAGGAACTGAACTCAGGTCTTCATGGCAAGTACTTTTACCCACTGAGCCGTCATGATAGTCTGTAAGTTTTATGAGTTCTGCGTTGTTCTTTGAGCTCTCATTGAAGATGAGAAAACACCTAGACATGCTAATTGATGGTGGTGTATGTGGACCACTGCAGCCCCTGCAGTGATGTGACGATGGAATTCCTGCTCTGATCCACAGATAGATGATGGATGACCATAGCTTCAACAATGGTGCAGATTCACCAAACTAAATCTAGTTATCAGTGTTGATGAAATGAAATGAGATTAAAGATTACAAACAAAAATGTTTCCAGGTAGGATGACACACACCTACATCCCAGCATTCAGGAGGCTATGGCAAGAGGATCTCAAGTTTGAGCTAGTTTGTATTACATAAAAACTTGTCCCAGGGGTTGGAGAGATGGCTTAGCAGTTAGGAGCATTGGCTACTCCTCCAGAGGACCCAGGTTCAATTCCCAACACCTACATAGCAGCTTACAACTGTCTCTAACTCCAATTCTAGGGGATCCAACAACCTCATACAGATATACATACAGGCAAAACACCAACATACATAAAATAAAAATAAACAAATCATTTTTTTAAAAAGGCTGAGTTGTGACTCATACCTTTAATCCCAGCACTGGGGAGGCCAAGGCAAGCAGATCTCTTGAGTTTAAGGCCAGCCTGGCCTACAGGGTGAATTTCAAGGGGTGTACAGAGAAACTCTGTCTTGAAAACAAAACAAAACAAAAAAGAGCTTCTCCCAAACAAAACCCCTACAAGCAGCAGTGTAGAGTTTGAAATACTGTTGCCTGAGTAGCAGAAAAATCTGTATCTGACTGACTTCAACAGAAGGAGACTTTGTGGAATCAAATGCTGTATTCCTACGTCTTTGTTTGCTTTTACTTTTCATTACAGAAAACTTCAAATCCATATGAAGTACAAAGAATGCTACCATGAGCCCCCATGTACCAATCCTCAGTTCTAACAACTCAGGGGATTTAGGCATGGGGTATCGTTTCTGCCTTGTCTCCTCTCCATCCTCCCATCTGATGTTTTTGCTGTGTCCATTCACTTGAGACAGGGTCTCACTTATCCTTGAGCTCAGACTGGCCTTAAACTTGAGACAATCTTCACCAGCCCTCAATCTTTGAGTGCTGGGATTGCAGGCATGAGCCATTATGCTTGGTGTGACTGTCATTTTTTAGAAGCTTTTTAATATTTATGTAAAGTGGAAAGCAAAATCTTAACTAAAGATTTTTTTTTGAGGTGCTGAAGTCAAATCCTGGGCCTCAGTCACAGCTGGTAAGCACTCTTCCATGAAGCTATATCTATTAGAATCGAAAGGTTTTGGTTTTTTCTTTGTTGGAGACAGGGTCTCCCCAAGCTCTCAACATTCTATGCAAGTGAGGATGATCTTGAACCTGTGGCTCTTCTGTTCTACCTCCCAAGTGCTAGGATTTCAGGAATCTGCCACCACACTCAGTTTTTATGCAGTTCTGGGGGCTGCACTCAGGGTTCAGAACATGTTAGGCAAGCACTCTACCAACAGAGCTAGATCCCCACTATTTCATGTAGCCCAGGCTAGCTTCCTAGTCACTCTAGCCAAAGATGACCTTAAACTCTTGATTCTCCTGCCTCTGCCTCCCAAATAATAGAGTTATGGGTAAATCACCAAGTCCTGCTCTACAGCTGTAACAAATGGCTACACATGTTAACTCACATTCTATTAATATAATCACAATTTATTCTCTTGTTAATGGACATGTGGGTTGCTATAACTTTCTACATAGTAAGTGGGGAAAGATGCTATGGACAAGTCTTTTTGTAGAAGATATTTTCACCTATCTTGTAGAGTTTTTCTTTTTGTATTTATTCTTGTTTGCCTAACTTTAAAATAGTCTTTAAGTAGTTGTTTGAAAACATGGCTGGTAAGGTGGGTTAGCAGGTTAAAGCATTGCTGCCATGGCTCCCATCCTCAGAGTAAATGACTGGAAGACAATTTTCCAAGCAAATGGTCCCAAGAAACAAGCTGGAGTAGCCATCCTAATATCAAATAAAATTGACTTTCAACCTAAAGTTATCAAAAAAGACAAGGAGGGACACTTCATACTCATCAAAGGTAAAATATACCAAGATGAACGCTCAATTCTGAACATCTATGCTCCAAATGCAAAGGCATCCACATTCATAAAAGAAACTATACTAAAGCTCAAAGCACACATTGCATCGCACACAAGAATAGTGAAAGACCTCAACACCCCACTCTCATCAATGGACAGATCCTGGAAACAGAAACTAAACAGAGACACAGTGAAACTAACAGAAATTATGAAACAAATGGATTTAATAGATTTCTATAGAACATTTTATCCTAAAACAAAAGGATATACCTTCTTCTCAGCGCCACATGGTTCCTCCTCCAATACTGACCATATAATTGATCACAAAACAGGCCTCAACAGATACAAGAAGATTGAAATCATCCCATGCATCCTATCTGACCACCATGGACTTAGGCTGATCTTCAATAACAACATAAATAATAGAAAGCCCACATACAGGTGGGAGCTGAACAACACTCTCCTCAATGATAACTTGGTCAAGGAAGAAATAATGAAATTAAAGACTTTTTAGAGTTTAATGAAAATGAAGCCACAGCATACCCAAACTTATGGGACACAATGAAAGCAGTACTAAAAGGAAATCTCATAGCTCTGAGTGCCTCCAAAAAGAAACTGGAGAGAGCTTACACTAGCAGCTTGACAGCACACCTGAAAGCTCTAGAACAAAAAGAAGCAAATTCACCCAAGAGGAGTAGACAGCAGGAAATAATCAAACTCAGGGCTGTAATCAACCAAATGAAAACAAAAAGAACTATACAAAGAATCAACCAAGGGCTGGTGAGATGGCTCAGCGGGTAAGAGCACCCGACTGCTCTTCCAAAGGTGATAAGTTCAAATCCCAGCAACCACATGGTGGCTCACAACCATCCGTAACAAGATCTGGCTCCCTCTTCTGGAGTATCTGAAGACAGCTACAGTGTACTTACATATAATAAATAAAATAAATCTTTAAAAAAAAAAAAAAAAAAAAGAATCAACCAAACCAGGAGTTGTTTTTTTGAGAAAATCAACAAAAGAAATAAACCCTTAGCCAGACTAACTAGAGAGCACAGGGACAGTATTCTAATTAACAAGATCAGAAATGAAAAGGGAGAGATAACAACAGAATCTGAGGAAATCCAAAAAATCATCAGCTACTACTGCAAAAGCCTATACTCAACAAAACTGAAAACCCTGGATGAAATGGACAATTTTCTAGACAGATGCCAGGTACCAAAGTTAAATCAGGGTCAGATTAATGATCTAAACAGTCCCATATTCCCTAAAGAAATAGAAACAGTCATTAATAGTCTCCCAACCAAAAAAAGCCCAGGACCAGATGGGTTTAGTGCAGAGTTCTATCAGACCATCAAAGAAGGCCTAATACCAATACTCCTCAAACTATTCCACAAAATAGAAACAGAAGGTACTCTACTCAATTCATTCTATGAAGCCACAATTACTCTGATTCCTAAACCACACAAAGACCCAACAAAGAAAGAAAACTTCAGACTATTTTCCCTTATGAATATTGATGTAAAAATACTCAATAAAATTCTTGCCAACCAAACCCAAGAACACATCAAAGTGATCATCCATCATGATCAAGTAGGTTTCATCCCAGGGATGCAGGGATGGTTCAACATACAGAAATCCATCAATGTAATCCACTATATAAACAAACTCAAAGGAAAAAAAAAAAAACATGATCATCTCATTAGATGCTGAGAAAGCATTTGACAAAAATCCAACACCTCTTCATAATAAAAGTCTTGGGAAGATCAGGAATTCAAGGCCCATACCTAAACACAATAAAAGCAATATACAGCAAACCAGTAGCCAACACTAAACTAAATAGAGAGAAACTTGAAAAAAAATCCCACTAAAATCAGGGACTAGACAAGGCTGCCCACTTTCTCCCTACCTATTCAATATAGTACTTGAAGTCCTAGCCAGAGCAATTAGACAACAAAAAGAGATCAAATGGATACAAATTGGAAAGGAAGAAGTCAAAATATCATTATTTGCAGATGATACTATAGTATACATAAGTGACCCCAAAAATTCCACCAGAGAACTCCTAAACCTGATAAACAACTTCAGTGAAGAAGCTGGATATAAAATTAACTCAAACAAATCAGTGACCTTTCTCTACACAAAGAATAAACAAGCTGAGAAAGAAATTAACAACACCTTTCACAATAGTCACAAATAATATAAAATACCTTGCTGTGACTAAGCAAGTGAAAGATCTGTATGATAAGAACTTCAAGTCTCTGAAGAAAGAAGTCGAAGAAGATCTCAAAGATGGAAAGATCTCCAATGCTCATGGACTGGCAGGATTAATATAGTAAAAATGGCTATCTTGCCGAAAGTAATCTATAGATTCAATGCAATTCCCATCAAAATTCAAACTCAATTTTTCACAGAGTTAGAAAGGGCAATTTGCAAATTCATCTGGAATAACAAAAAACCTAGGATAGCAAAAACTATTCTCAACAATAAAAGAACTTCTGGTGGAATCAACATTCCTGACCTCAAGCTGTACTATAGAGCAATTGTGATTAAAAACTGCATGGTACTACTGGTACAGTGACAGACAGGTAGATCAATGGAATAGAACTGAAGATCCAGAAATGAATCCACACATCTATGGTCACTTGATCTTTGAGAAAAGAGTTAAAACCATCCAGTAGAAAGAAGACAGCATCTTCAACAAATGGTGCTGGCTCAACTGGCAGTTAGCATGTAGAAGAATGCAAATCGATCCATTCTTATGTCCTTGTACAAAGCTCAAGTCCAAGTGGATCAAGGATCTCCACATAAAACCAGAGACACTGAAACTTATAGAGGAGAAAGTGGGGAAGAGTCTCGAGCATAGGGTCACAGGGGAAAATTTCCTGAAAAGAACAGCAATGGCTTGTGCTGTAAGATCAAGAATTGACAAATGGGACCTCATGAAATTGCAAAGCTTCTGTAAGGCAAAGGACACTGTCAATAACACAAAAAGGCCACCAACAGATTGGGAAAAGATCTTTACCAATTCTACATCTAATAGAGGGCTAATATCCAATATATACAAAGAACTTAAGAACTTAGACTCCAAAGAACCAAAAAACCCTACTTTAAAAATGGGGTACAGAGGGGCTGGTGAGATGGCTCAGCGGGTAAGAGCACCCGACTGCTCTTCCGAAGGTGATAAGTTCAAATCCCAGCATCCACATGGTGGCTCACAACCATCCGTAACGAGATCTGGCGCCCTCTTCTGGATTGTCTGAAGACAGCTACGTGTACTTACATATAATAAATAAAATAAATCTTTAAAAAAAAAAATGGGGTACAGAGCTAAACAAAGAATTCTCAACCCAAGAATATGAATGACTGAGAAGCACCTAAAAAAATGTTCAACATCCTTAGTCATCAGTCACTTCCCCCATCGACTCTTTACTTTGTTCTTCGTTTCCTGAAGGTCTAAACCTTTGGTTCCAAATTCTTTGTTACAGCTAAGCTTTGCAGTATACCATGTAATGCCAGAATTAAGGTGACAGAAACAGGAGGAATGGCACAAGTTCAAGAGCAGCCTAATCTCCATACCGAATCGCAGCTCACTATGATGCCCATTCTTAGGGTTCTACAATACTCCATATATACTCCTGACCTAACAAGTATCTCTCCAAGTATATGCTTTCTTCCTTTACTAGTCTATAGATTCTTTGAATGAAATATAAATTATATACAATAGCCCCCACTTATCCATGTTTTCTTTTAACTGTTTTTACATATTTATTTTTATTCTTTATGTATATGAGTATTTTGACTTCCTGTATACAAATCTAAACTTTGGTACACCTACCCAAAAGAATGTTACTCAGCAACAACAAGAAATAAAATACCTAGACATAGGAGAAACTTTGGGCCTATGAGAAGGCTCAGTGGGTAAAGGCACTTGTCACCAAGCTTGGCCACTAGAGTTCAATTCCTAAAACCTACATGGTGGAAGGAGAGAACTCCCGGATGTCAGTCTCTGACCACTATATGTGTACTGTGGTATGACTGCTGCACACATACATAGAATAAATAAATATTAAAACATTTAAGACATGCAGGGATCTTAAGTCATATTACTCTGACTGGGGGCAGGGTGGACTGGTGGCAGAGTGATTGTCTATTTTTCATGAGGATCTCAGCACAGGGAAAAAATAATTTAATGCATATTATTATGTAAAAAGCCAATCTGAACAGGCAGGCTACATACTGTGCTAGTCTAACAGCAGGATATCAAGAACAGCAGAAATGTGGAGGCGATAAAGAGATAGCCAGACAACGTGGGTGAGCAGAAGGGGATCAGTGGCCTGATGTCAATGCAGGCTGACTGACGGGCTGTAACCACTACCGTGCTGCATGCTGACAGTGAGAAAGACTGAATCTGTGAGGAGACAGAGTAGCTGAGACCCTACAGTTCACTGAGTTCTGTTAAATCTTAAACTGCTGCCAATTCTTCTTCTTCTTCTTCTTCTTCTTCTTCTTCTTCTTCTTCTTCTTCTTCTTCTTCTTCTTCTTCTTCTTCTTCTTCTTCCTCCTCCTCCTCCTCCTCGTCGTCGTCTTCTTCTTCTTCTTCTTCTTCTTCTTCTTCTTCTTCTTCTTCTTCTTCTTCTTCTTCTTCTTCTTCTTCTTCTTCTTCCTCCTCCTCCTCCTCCTCCTCGTCGTCGTCGTCTTCTTCTTCTTCTTCTTCTTCTTCTTCTTCTTCTTCTTCTTCTTCTTCTTCCTTCCTTCCTCTTCCTCTTCTTCTTCCTCCTCCTCCTCCTCCTCCTCCTTCTTCTTCCTCTTCTTCTTCCTCCTNTCTTCTTCTTCTTCTTCTTCTTCTTCTTCTTCTTCTTCTTCTTCTTCTTCTTCTTCTAATTTAGAGGTAAGGGCTAGAGAGATGGCCCATCTTTAAAAGCCCTAACTGCTCTTTCAGAGGCCTAGGTTCAATTCCCAGCATATCTGTCAGACAGCCCACAATTTTCTCTAACGCCTGCCAGTCCCACAGATCCAGCACTCTCCCCCGGCCTCCGTCGCCACCTGTACGTGTGTAGGGGACACATACACACAAGTAAAGATCTTTCTCAAAAAATTAAAAGCTCAGGAGAGATGGCTTGGAGCTAAAGAGCACTGGCTGCTCTTGAAAAAGGACTTTGTAAAAATTCTGTCCGAGCACCAATATGTGGCTCACAACCATCTATGACCCCAGCTATAGGGATCCAACACCCTTTTCTGGCCTCCATGGTCACTGCAGACACATATAGATCCAGGCAAAACACTTCTATGCATAAAATAAAAATAAATAAATTTTTAAAGTTAGAGTTCATACAGCTCAGCAAGCCAAAAAAAGACAGTCCCAAACAAAAACAAAACAAAGTAAAATGAGAATAATAATAAAGACAGAAACTAATAAAACAGAAAACAACCTAAAATATCCAGGTGTGGCAACATATTTCTGTAATCCCAAAAACTGTATGGTAGAGCCAGAAGGATTAGGAGTTCTAGGCCATCCGTGGCCAAATAGTAAGCTGGAATCCAATTTAGGATAGGGAAGGAAACAAAATTAAAGATTGACAAAACCAATGCTTTGTTCCTTTAAAACTTCCAAGAACAAATGGAAAGTATGAATAATTTCTTTACCTAAAAACTCTGGAGACAAGCATGGTCAATGTATTAGTTACCTTTCTGTTGGTGTGATAAAACACCATGACCAAAGCAAATGACAGAAGTTTATTTGGGCTTATGGCTCCACAGGGATATGAGTCCACCACGGTGGGGAGACATGGCAGCAGGTGGAGGGCAAGGGAGCAGGAGCAGGAAGCTGACGGAGCACATCTCGTCCACAAAAAGAAACAGAAAGTGGGCTAGAAACAGGGCAACACTACACACTCTCAAAGGTGGTGCCAGTGACACACTCCCTGCAGCAAGGGGGTACACTTCTTAAACTTCCCCAGACAGCATCCCAGCTGAGGATGGGGACTATGCGATCCAATGCCTGAGCCTACAGAGGACATTTTCACATAAGCTACCACAGTCAGCAATATACAAAGCTATAACAAAGCAACGTGCTGTTAGGACTGAAAACTGCCTGCAGAGCCTGGCGCTCTCGAGATAACCTCAGCAGAACCCCAGCGTGCTTAAGCAGAATGCGGCGAAGTAGAACAAACTTTCAAATGGAAAAGGTCCCGAGTAGGGTAACAATAATGTTGATATTATATATCTTCAGAAGCTAGATCTTATTCATTTTTACCTTTTCACAGTAACTTACACTTAGATGCTTACAATGTTTGCTTAATTAACTTTAGATGTTTGACAACAATGAGAATAAAAATGTTGTAAGATTCCTAAATAAATGAATGAATGAATGAACATAGCCTGGTAAAACTGTTATTTTAGATGTGAGTGTGGAAGCTTTGAAAGGAACTCGAGGACAGAGCTATTGCAGCAACGCAGACTGTAGGATGTGGCAATGGACTGCAGGCAAAGTTTTAGTTTGTGTAAGTGCATATGCATAGTTCAAACGCATTTCAGGGTGAGATTTCTCAGCCCTTCTTTCCACCTCGGCTCCCCTCCCCCTCAGGGTGTCTTGAGACACAGGTAGTTATGGAACAAATAAGCACACTGCATTCCTCTTCTTTTCCACCAAACCATTCGCCACACCACAAAATTAAACAGCCGTCTCTAGGGAAACCCATTTGCCAAGAGAGTTTCTGGCAAAAATAAATCCTGGCTTTCCTCCAGCTGCTGAGCAGGGACACGGTGGCTGGGCTGCAGATGGAAATTGATTGCTGCCTGACTGTGGTTCCTTAGCAGTGTCGAGATGAAGGATATCAGGTGCAGACGGTCTCACCCCCAAAGACTTCTGACAAGGAACTTGCTCTGCCTAACTTCTTACACTCACCACTAATGAGGATTATTTACTAATGAGAGGGCATAACTCTGCCCTGTTCCTGTATGTTACTGACAAGCCAACTAAAGCAGAAAGCCTAGATCATTTACCCCAAATCACACAGATGCCTGGTGTCACCTGAGTAACTGCTAAGCCTCTCTATCAAGCAGTACTGCCTGCCAAATGGTGAAGCACAGAGATGAGCTAGCACACCGAGTACACCTGTCCCATCCATGGCACGACCGTGACGAGAAAACGAGCCAATAGCCATGGGGCACCGTGGCTCCATGACTGAAAAACAAGGGCTGGGGGACTGGACCTATAATATCTCTCTACTGTCAAACTCAAGTCTGCCATCAGAAGACTGAAGGGACTAAAAGGCCAGTAAAAGTGCTTCCATCTGAGACTTGCCTGGCCTGCAATCGATGGGTTAGTTTATGTAACCAAAAAAAAAAAAAGTTCACGTCTTTAATAAACACTTTTCATCTTGGTTATCTTAAAAACTTGAACCGTAGACTCTTCCCTATTCCATATAACCTTTGTAAGACCTTGTATAGTAGGTTTTGGTTTGGTTTGGGTTTTGTTTCAGTTTATTTAAGACAGAATTTCACTCAAGCTAGCCTGGGATTCACTCTGTTGCCCTGGCTGAATGTGAACTGTGGCAACTCTCAGCTTTTTCAGTACTGAAATTACAGGTATGAAACACCATGCCTGGCTCATACTAGTCTTATTTTACCTAGTGATGATGATGACGATTGTGTGTATGTATATGTGTGTACAAAATGTATGTGCTTGGACACGCATGCCACAGCACACACATGAAGGTCAGAGGACAATTTTGTGGAGCTGCTTATCTTCTTCTGCCTTTACATTGGTCCTGGGGATTAAGCTTGAGCTTGCCAGTGTTCCTTAGCAAGTGCCTTACCTGCTCATCCATCTCAGTTGACTCTCATAATAGCTTCCCAACAAATTGTGTGTTAGGATTGAGTTCACAGCCTGCCTAGGTTGTATAGCAAGACCATATCTGAAAATACTCTAATTAATTAATTAATTAATAGATTATGTACTTTAAGTTCTAGAGTCACAAAAAAAAATAGAACTGGTTTAAAAGTATGAAAATCTACTAAGCAATGATGGCGCATGCCTTTGATCCCAGCACTCCGGAAGCAGAGGAAAGCAGATCTCTGAGTTCAAGACCAGCCTGATCTATAGAGCAAGTTCCAGGACAGCCAGGGCTACACAAAGAAACCCTGTCTTAAAATAAACAAACAAATAAAAATACAACGACAAAGAAAATCTTCATTTGTAAACTCTGGGTGATTCTTTAAAAAAAAAAAAAAGATGGTTGTGAGCCACCATGTGGTTTCTGGGATTTGAACTCAGTACCTTTTGGAAGAGCAGTCGGTGCTCTTAACCACGAGCCATCTCTACAGCCCTGGATAATTCTTTAAAACTTGTGGTCTAATAAATTTAAGAGGAGGGACATAGGAATCAAAGCCATAAGACTGAGCCTATTGTGGTTGGATGTGAAATGTTGCCCACAGGATCTTGTGTTGAATGAAGCCTTGGTCTCCTGCATGTGTCAAGGTTTAGGGTTAGTGCTAGAAGCTTTGGGAGGTGAAGCACAGTTATAAGTAGGGAGGGAATTCTTGGGGCCTGTGTCTAGCCGTTGTTTCCTGTACCAATCTCTCTTTTCCTGAGCACCATGGAGCGATCAGTTTTGCTCCTTATACCTTATATCTCACCAAGGCCCAGAAATAATGAAGCTGCTGATCGTGGATGGAGATCTCTGAAACCGTGAACTAAAACGCATCTTTTCTCGCTCTGAACTGCTTACTTAGTTCAGCGGATAGTCCCAGGGATGAAAAACTGGCTAGCACAGATTTAAAACTTATGTAGCTGACGGGCTGTGTAATGTGAGCTCATTTCCTCCTTGAAACAATAAGCAAATGGAACTAGAACCATAAAAATTAATACCATTATTTAAAAATTTATTCCAGACAACTCAGGGATAAGATCTTTACCTTCTTCTCATCATCCTGTAGCCTTTCTCCATGTCTGATCAGGAAATACCATCTCTATTATTTAAAAAAAAAAAAAAAAACAAAAACTTGCAGACTCAGCTCTGAGCAGTCAGAGAGAAAATGCTAACAAAAATATAATACACAGTTGGTGTTAAGGAGACTTGAATCTCATCTCCTTGCACTCATTTATCTATACAGATGGTTTTTACACCCTAAGTGTGGTGTAAGGGGAAACAGAGAAGCATAAGGATTGATCAGATCAGCTGTCTGAGTTCAATCACATCAAGTACCAGCAGTGGCTGTCAGGTATCAGCAACCTCTGTGTATTGCTCAGTCTAGTATCATTACATGCAGAACCTGGAGGGTTCAATTTGATTCTGTCTAATCAATTGTGTGCTTGGTGTATATTGTGTAAGTATCCACACATGTGGAGGGGAGAGGACACTTTTGGGAATAGTTTCTTATCACACCCCAAGACAGGGTCTCTAATTTCCTCTGTACCCCGTACGCCAAGCTCGCTGCTGGCCAAGATTCCTGACAATCACTCTGTCTCCACTGCTATCTCACTACAGGAATGCTGGGATTGTGTCACCACATGTGCCAGGGTTCTGAACTCAGGCTGTAAGGCTTGTTCCATTAGTGTTTTGCCCACTAAGCCGTATCCCAAGCACTGAATCTTTAATAACAACAACAACAACAATTTTGGTTAACATGGAATGGGTTTCACTGTGACTTTTTTATACATTTTATTTTGTTACACTTTGCTGTAATCTTTTTTTTTTTTTTCAAGACCTTTTTTTGTTGTTTTTTCAAGACAGGATAGGTCTAACAAATTTTCTGTGTAGCCCTGGCTGTCCTGGAACTCACTTTGTAGACCAGGCTGCCTTGAACCCAGAAATCCGCCTGCCTCTGCCTCCCAAGTGCTGGGATTAAAGGCATGTGCCACTGCCCGGCTCAAGACCTATTTTTTTCCCCTCGTTCTGGTCAACCTTGCTTGCTCTGGTCTGCCCCACTCGCTCCGGCCAGCCCCCCTTGCTCCGGTTGGCCCCACTCGCTCCGGTCGGCTCCGCTTGCTCGGGTCAGTCCCACTTGCTCTCTCTGGTCCAAGGATTCGTTTCTTATTATTCTTCATAAGTACGCTGTAGCTGACTTCAGACGCACCAGAGGAGGGCGTCATATCTCGTTACGGGTGGTTGTAAGCCACCATGTGGTTGCTGGGATTTGAACTCACCATCTTCGGAAGAGCAGTCAGGTGCTCTTACCCGCTGAGCCATCTCACCAGTCCTCAAGACCTATTTTTAATGATGGCTCTTATATGCTTTAACCTCTCTTTTAACCTACCACCCATTAGAGCTGGTGGAAAAGAAAGGATACTGAGGAAGTGGACCTGTTTAGAAGTGTTTTTTTGGAGTAAATCTTATCTCTGTTGTCAGGAAATCAGCAGTTCAGTTCACAGGACTCAGCAGCGGCAGCTTGATCACAGACACTATGGATATATTAGCAGTCCAGTTCGGTGGGGTTGGGGTAGCAGCAATGGCATTACCTAGCAGAGACAGCCAGGCCTCAGGCTAGGCACAAGTCAGCAGGAGGGACGAGGAGGGAGGCCAGGAGAGAAGTCCTCAGCTGTGCCTTTCTCAGTGAAGCAAAGATCAGCGAGGATGCAAACAAGAGCTGCATAGCTGGCTCTATAAGCTCTATACACTCTATAAGCTCTATAAGCTCTATAAGCTCTATAATCTCTATAAGCTCTATAAGCAAGCCTTGCCCAGCCTCTGGGTTCTGTCAGTCTCTTTGTGATTGATCTCTTGGGTTAGCCCTTTTGAAGTTGATTTGCATGCTTTTTTTTAAATCAGTAACTGTCTTAGGGTTTCTATTCCTGCACAAACACCATGACCAAGAAGCCAGTTGGGGAGGAAAGGGTTTATTCAGCTTACACTTCCACATTGCTGTTCATCACCAAGGAAGTCAGGACTGGAACTCAAGCAGGTCAGAAAGCAGGAGCTGATGCAGAGGCCATGGAGGGATGTTCCTTACTGGCTTGCTTCCCCTGGCTTGCTCAGCCTGTTCTCTTATAGAACCAAGACTAACAGCCCAGAGATGGTTCTACCCACAAGGGGCCTTTCCCCCTTGATCACTAATTGAGAAAATGCCTTACAGTTGGATCTCATGGAGGCATTTCCTCAACTGAAGCTCCTTTCTCTGTGATAACTCCAGCTGTCAAGTTGACACAAAACTAGCCAGTATAGTAACTGAGGCAGTCTGTGAATCGTTTGGGCTATTTGCTTTGTGAAGACATCCTTGTCTCAGCTGATAAGAGGTTTTTCCTAATCAGATCTAATCTTTATAAGTTTTGTTGGTAACCATATTCTTTTTCATTACCTGTAGATATATAAGCATAACTACATCCCCATCTTAAAACTATTGCAAATTTCCATTCTAATGTCAACACATCCTTATAGTAATTGGTTTGCCTAGGTCCTCAGTTGTTGTTTTCTGATAACCCAGTATATCTCCGTTGCTGTTGTTCCCTTTTTCACCAACATTAAGAAAGTTGAGAGTTAACAAAGCATTATTTAGTCTGTCCCTGGGGGTTTTTACTCTCCCTTTTTGTTTAACAAGCATCTTTTAAGCTCTTTCTATAACTGCTTGTCATGTGAGATTGTGTGGTATACCAGTAACAGGAACGTAAATTAAGTAGAGTGTGATTATCCTGCCCTGTGAGCCAAAATACAGGCAAGACCTGCCAATAAGTTCCAGCTTGTTTGTCTGACCTACAGTGTTTCTTAATAAACATTGGGGATCTTTGTTCCTTTGGGTCAGTTTGCCCAGAACTGTCTGTTGAGGCTAACTGATGAAGGCAAGCAGACCACTCCAGCTTCCTTTCAGCAGGTTAACTGGTCACTTAGCAGAAATAATTGTTAGTGTTACTTGACAGAGGACTGTAAGCTAAATTTCTATTTAACTCATGGGACTTTCAGTGTGTGGAAAGGAAACTCCCACATGCTTGTCTTGGTGGAGACCAAACAGCAAATCAGGAAAGAAAAAGAGGCTCAAGACGTCTTTAGACCTCTCTTGGGGCCAGGACTGAAACTTATTCTACACATGAATGACTCAACAATTGCTCTAGAATTCCTGTTACTTTCAAAACCTCTGGCAGTTCATGTCAGGTAGCTCACAACAACCTGTAACTCAAGCTCAGGGGGAAGGGACCTGGCTTCCTTAGGCATCCATGCCTGCAAGCCATACATATATAAGGTTGATTAAAAATATACATATATAAAAATATTTTTCAATTGTGTATGTTTTCAGGGAGGGTGTATAAGATGTATGTGGAAGCCAAAAGTCAACCTGAATGCTATTCCTCAGGTGCCGTCCTCCTTGCTTTATCTGAGACAGGCTGTCTTGTTTGCCTGGAATTTGCTAACTAGACTATGTTGGTTGGCGAGGGAGACTCAGAAATCTACCTGTCTCCACCTCTCCAGAACTGGGAAAACAAGTGTGTACCACCATGCCTTTTTACATGGGTCCTGGGAGTCAAATAAGGGTCTTCAGGCTTGCAAAGCAAGCATTTTACTGTCCGAGCTATCTCCCTAACCCCAATTATATCCTCAGTTACACAGCATTCTGGAGGATAGCCTGTTAGCTACATGAGATCCAGGAGAGACAGATAGACAGACAGACAGACAGTCAGGCAGACAGACACAGCAAGATTGATTCTCTAATAGCAATATAAACAAAAGACGGTGTAAGCTCACAGTGAGCTACCCTTCTGCCCTTTGTGTCCTGCTGTTGCCTGCGGGAAGTGGCGACAGCAATTGAACCAAGCCTCACCAGTGACCGTGAGGTCCCTTGATTCTGAGCTTCCCATAACTACAGAGCTATAAAAGCAAGCAAGCAAGCAAGCAAGCAAGCAAACAAACAAACAAACAAACTTATTTCAGTAAATAATAGTAGATCCAGTAATTTAAAATAACCTTTAGTCTTGGGTATTCTGTCAAAGCAACGCAAGTGGACTGCAGCACTACTTGTTGTTTGTGGCATTTATGAAGCCTGGGGAGCCCTCTGCCTCATGCCCAGGTTCCTCCTCAGCCAAAATTCAGCATGTGTCTAAACTCTGCACAGCATCTGGATTGGTCGCACTTTATGCTTTTGTGTCTCCATCCTTACTGAGGTCTTTTTCTCCCTGACCCACATTAGCAAGGAAGTCTCTGAGCTTGAGAAAACAAAACATACCAGAATCTTTTGGAGAACTGATTTTAAGTATTTATTAAGACAACACAAGGGGAAACTGTCCCTCAGAGGATACAGTTTCATCTAGATAGGTCAAAGGATATAAGATTTGAGTTAGCTGAGAGGAGTAAGTAGGAGAGATCTATTGTATAACATTGTATAAATGTATACATGTATAACATGCATAGTTAATAATAGTGACTGCCTATAATCCCAGAATTCAGGAGGCTAGGGCAGAGGACTGCCAGTTTGAGGATTATAATAAAATCCTGTCTCAAAACAAATATACATTAAAATCCACAATGTGAGCCGGGCGTGGTGGCGCACGCCTTTAATCCCAGCACTCGGGAGGCAGAGGCAGGTGGATTTCTGAGTTCGAGGCCAGCCTGGTCTACAGAGTGAGTTCCAGGACAGCCAGGGCTACACAGAGAAACCCTGTCTGGAAAAACAAAAACAAAAAACTGGTGAAAGTAGAATTTTAAATGTCCTCATACTTAAAAATGTTTAGTTTTATTATTAACGTACATACACTAATGTGTGTGTTTGTGTGTGTGTGTGTGTGTGTGTGTGTACATATCTGTGGAGTCCAGGAAAAAGCTGGATCACCTGGAACTAGCATCATGGACTTTTCTGAACCCCCTCATGCACGATCTGGACACTGGTCCTCAGGAGTGAGCAGCAATGCTCTTAACTGCTGAGCCATTTCTCTTTCCCCAAGACTGTTCTTTTTATCTCAGCCATTGGCATGTCTTCCACACTGAAGAAGACCCAGAAATTTCACTTCCGTATGAGCCAAATCCACTCCCACTGACAAGTACCAGAAGCACTCAGGAGGATAGGGTAATGCTGTGGCGTGGATCACCTCAGCGCCTTTTTAAAGTCACTTTATTCAGGTTACTTTGGAAAGTTGGCATGAGGACCAGAGCTTTCATCAACTGTCAATTTTGAAAAACTGGACACGGGCCAATCAACAGACATGGCAAATTTGGCAAACAAAACAAAACAAACAACAAAAAACCAGCCTAAGGCTACCCTCCCCCATCACTGACTGACTTAGTGCTATCAGGCTACTGAAGTTTAAGGAGAAAGCTGCCTGTGCAGCATGTGATCTCTAAGGCCAGCTCTTCAGCAGAAGGGCTGAAAAGGACTATGGATCTCAGGGATACCTATGTCTTGGTGACTTGAAAGTGTAGACAAGAGGTTCATAAATGCTAATAAATTCTTTTAACACAGCAGTGCCTGCCTGTAATCCCAGCACCGGAAAAGGACTTAGGTAATATTCAAGGACATCTTTGCCTACAGAGCAGTTCAAGGCCAGCCACACTATAATTGTTGTCTTAAAAACCAAAAGCATACACATTTATTCTATGACCTAGCTAAACCATTTCAACACACACGTTCACATATATTTAACAAAAGACAAGAACCAAGAATATTTGCAACTTCAACAGCTTAAAACTGAAAAGAACCCACCCTTATTAACAGTATGTTTAGCTGTGTTCATGGAGTGCAACCTCCTGAGTGGTGGGACGATCATGGCCAACTGAAATCTCATTGTTTAAATAGAGGGAAACATAATACATAGAGCTCCCCCCAACATTGACCCAGACAGAGTTTCTGTATAGCCCTAGCGGTCCTGGAACTCACTCTGTAGACTAGGCTGACTTTGAACTCAGAGATCTATCTGCCTGTTTCTGCCTCCAAAATGCTGGGACTAAAGGTATGTACCCCAGCATGTTAGAACTTTTAAGACTGTGATGATTTGAATAAGAATGGCCCCTGTAGGCTCATATATTTAAATTTTTGGTTTCTAGTTGGTGGACTGTTTGGGAAGAACTAGGAAGTATGATTTTGTTGGACTGAATGTGTCACTAGGGGATGGAGTTTTCAACAACCCACACCAGGTACAGTTTCAACATGTCTGTGTCTGTCTCTCTCTGTCTCTCTGTCTGTGTGTCTGTTTGTGTGCCTGTGTGTCTGTCTGTCTGTGTTTGCCCTCCCCCCATGCCTGTGGATCAGAAGTAAGCTCTCAGCTGCTGTTCCAGTGTCACGCTTGCCTGCTTGCTGCTGTGTTCCTCGCTGTGTATTTTTCTATTGTGTCTGTGATGCTGGTTCATGCACTTCTTCCCTTCCCCTGTGCAGTCACTATTTTCCCACTTTTGCATAAGAAAGTCAAGAGATCGTATACAGGCTCCAATAGAGCAGTATTTTAGTCTTTGTCTTGGTTACTTTCCTAGCGCTGTGAAGAGACAAAGGCAATTTATGAAATATTTTTAATTGGGGTTTACAGTTTCAAAGAATGAATCCATCACTGTCATGGTAGGGAGAACATGCAGGCAGGCATGGCACTTGAGCAGTAGCTGAGAGCTTACATCTAATCCACAAGCAGGAGGGAGACAGAGAGCCAACTCAACTGGAATGGCATGTGCTTTTGAAAACTCAAAGCCCACGCTGGAGAGATGGCTCAGCGTTAAAAACACTGACTGCTCTTCGGGAAGTCCAGAGTTCAATTCCCAGCAACCACATGGTGACTCACAACCATCTGTAATGAGATCTGATGCCCTCTTCCGGTGTGTCTGAAGACAGCTACAGTGTTACTTGCATATAATAAATAAATGAAATCTTGATAAAAAGAAAAGAGAATTCAAAGCCCACTTCTAGTGAGACCTCTTCCAACGTGGTCATACCTCTTAATCATTCCCAAATAATTCCAGCAACTGAGGACTAAGTGTTCAAATATATGAGCCTATAGAGGACATTCTGATTCAAGCCACACATCATGGATAACACATATTCCCTTGTCAGATATGTACTTTATAAGAAGGTCTTGCTATGGAGTCTGAGCTGGCCTCAACTTCCACCTGTCTGCTTCAGTATACATGAACTGGGATTACAGATATGTGTCACAACCTTTTAACAAGATCTGCTACAAAACAAAAGAGATTAATTTTGATAAAATCTTACCAACTTACCAATTTATCTTTTTATAGACCAGGCTTTATCAAATCCAGGAAACTTTGGGGCTAGTTTTCTGCTCCTGCCTTTACAAAGGTACCTGGGGCTCAGTCAGGCCTTCGGTGGCCCAGCTATTGGCTGAATCATCACCCCTCCCACACCCCAAACACTAATATGTTCTATTGCCCTTTTGTGTTCCAGTAGAGTTTTCAATGCAGCAAGGAGCCTCTTACCCACTGAGCTGCCTCTCCAGCACAAACTCTAATTTCTCTAGGCTGTCCCTCTCGTGCATGTATGTATGTATGTATGTATGTATGTATGTATGTATGTATGTATACTTATTTGTTTATTTTTGAGACAGGGGTTCTCTGTGTAGCATTGGCTGTCCTGCAACTTGCTCTGTAGACCAGGCTGGCTCAGAGATTCACCCACCTCTGGGTGCTCTCAAGTGCTGGGATTAAAGATATGACCCACCACTGCCAGGCCTAGGCTGTTCCTTTTTAACCAAAATAAACTGTTGTTATACTAGATATTTTTGTTTCACTTAATTTTTTGTTTTGTTGATGTTGTTTGTTTGTTTGTTTGTTTGTTTTGAGACATGGTTTCTCTGTGTAGCCCTGGCTGTCCTTGAACTCACTTTGTAGACCAGGCTGGCCTTGAACTCAGAAATCTGCCTGCCTCTGCCTCCCGAACTAAAGGCACGTTCCCAGCAATTCTAAATTCAGGACATTAAAGACATAAAAGTTGCTGCTAAAGCTACACAGAAAAACTCTTTCTTGAAAAAACAAAACAAAACAAAAACATAAAAATTGTTATCAGCTGCCATTTCAAAAAACTTACATATACTGAATAAAATTTAAACATACCTATTTACTCATACATTTCTTTTATAGTGAAACCAAAATTTTATTGACCACTTTCCCCTTAATGGAATTATTTTTTTCCAGTTCTCACTTTTTTTCATGTTGCTTTTTTGTGCCTGGCTTATTTCACCAAACAATTAGTTCTATTAACATGTTACAAATGGCAGTACTTCCTTTTTTATGTCTGAGTAGTTTTCTGAGGTGTCGAGTATCACATTTTTTTCATCCATTCAAGAGATGCTAGATACATTGTTGGTTTCCATTTCTTAGCTTCTGTGAATAGTGCCGCATTGAACACAAAATATGGGGACCCCTTCGACATACTGATTTTATTTCCTTTGAATATATAACCAATAGTAGGATTTCTAGATTATGGTAGTCCCATTTTCATTTTTTTTTTCCCCGAGACAGGGTTTCTCTGTATAGCCCTGGCTATCCTGAAACTCACTTTGTAGACCAGGCTGGCTTCGAACTCAGAAATCCGCCTGCCTCTGCCTCCCGAGTGCTGGGATTAAAGGTGTGTGCCACCACACCCGGCTCATTTTCAATTTTTTTAAAAGACCTTCCATATTGCTTCTAATGCAATATGGAAGATCTTTCGACCTTTCATATTGTTTCTGGCTACACTAATTTACAAACTTACCGTATACAAAGATTTTTTTTCTCTCATACCCTTGCCAGAACTTGTTATCTGTATTCTTTCTGGTAAGAGTCACTTTTAATTTTCATTGTTTTGACATTTATTTAGAGGGAGGTGAGACATATGCCATAGACTATGTGTGGAGGTCAGAGAACAAGGGCTGTTAGGCTTGGTAGCAACCGCCTTTTGCCCACTGAGCCATCTCTGTGGCCGACTCACAAGCCATCCTTATTGAAGTGAAGCACTACTTTTGTGCACGGTGGGACTGTGCTTGTTTGTAGGGAGGATATATTCGTGTCTGTGTGTAAGTCAAAGGTCAACCTTGGGTGTTGCTCCTTAACTGTCCATCTTGGTTTTCGGAGCAGGGTCTGACAGGGCATGGGGCTCACAGATGAAACCAAACTGGCTAGTGTGCAAACTCTTAAGGTTCCTCCTGCCTCCAACTCCGCAGCTGCTGGGATCACAAGTAAGTGGCCTCATGCCCAACTCTGTACACAGGCTCTAGGAGTCAAACTTGGTATCCATGCTTGTGTGGCTTGTCCAGGTCTCAAACCCTGAAGTCATATCCCATGGTTTTTGCATTTCTCTGATAGTATATTACCTACTTTTCTCATTGCTGTAATCAAATACCTAACTTGAGGAAAGAGTTATTTTAGCCTTCCGTTAGAGGCTAGTCCATCATGGCAGAGAAGGCTGAGGAAGTCACACAATCAGGAAGCAGAGAACAGGGAAGGCTGGCGCTGAGTTTGCATTCTCCTTTCTACTTGTCATTCGGTCCCTGGGCATGGAATGGTGCTGCCCTCATTTAAATTATCCTCACTTCAATGAACCCATCTAGAAAACTCCTCACCCATGCTCAGAGGTCTGTCTAGATCCTGTCACGTTGACATCAGCATTGACCATTCCATTTAGTGAAGGGGAACATTTCCCTACACCTGGTGGCATTTGTAAATATGCTTTTGAGAAATTTCTATTTAGGTTTGCTGAGTTTTTAAAATCTGGGCCACTGAGGGAGGAGAGGCATGGTGAGGAGAAGGGAGGCCAGGCAAGGCAAGGCAAGGTGAGGCAGGGCAGAGAGGAGGGGAGGGGAGGGGAGGAGAGGAGAGGAGAGGAGAGGAGAGGAGAGGAGAGGGAAATGCAGAAAAGTTGCTGTTGTAGCTTCTGGGGTTTACAGATGTGTGATATTGATGAATTTTCTCCTCTGATGTGTGTGAGCTAGCCAGCAGAGGTGAAGCTTTCTTTCTCAATGTCTGGGAACATAAGCACATGGTACCTTCAGCAATATACTTTTAATGGCAGGTTGAAATGGTAGGGAGAAGGGGAGGAAGAGGGAGGAGAACATGTGTGTACACTCACAGAGCACATTTGGAACACAGAAAGTGATGTGACATCTGGTGTCTTCGTCTATCAATCTCCACCTTAACTTCTTGAGTCAGGGTCTCTCACTGAGCCTGAAGCCCGCAGTTTCAGCTAGATTTATTGCCAGTGAGGCCCCGGGATCTCACCTGTCTCCACCCCACAGCATGGCGTTAGAGATAAACTCTGCCATTCCTGGCTTTAGTGTAGTTGCTGGGGATGTGAATTCCGGTCATCATACTAGCAAGCACTTTGCACAACGGAGCCACCTCCCTAGTCCCTCAGCTATCCAGTTCCTCGGGCCCCTGTATGTCTGGGCCTTAATCCCTTGTCAGACGCGCAGACTTTGAGAACATTTGTTCTTGATCTCTAGGTTGTCCTTCATCCCAGCAGCTGCTCCCATGCTCTGCAGAAGCTTCTGTCTGATGTAATCCCGGCTGTCCATTCTCACTTTTGCTTCCCTAATCTTTGTCTCTCTAAGACTGGTTACTCTAATTCTCTTGCCTTATTTTAATGAAACAACTTGCTAATTCTGTAACAACTAAACACACTAAACTTAACACGGGAAGATCAAAATTCATATCAGGACTTCAAGATGCTACACTGTAGATACATGTTTGCTATTACACAGTTTGTCACGCCACACTGTATCCAAATAAGCAAAAGGATCAATAAACTGCTAACATTAAAGAGAAAGTGGGACATTCCATAGTGTATAGAAGGGCTAACAAATTGGTAGAATTCAAAAGGCAAATGTAATTCTGATGGAGGGAGGAGGGAGGTAAACAAAGTCACAGAAAAGAACATTCCACCACACAACCTAAATAAGCTGGAACCAGAACTCCGGTTGGAATCCAGAAGGAATCCAGAGAGCCAACCTAGTCCCTTAGCACACCTGAGGGCTTTGGGCTTGGTGTCAGCCAGCAGGAAAGACAATGGATAAGGACAGTGAGACTAAGGGTGGGGTTGGAGTGGGGAGGGGCTGGGTAGGTAAGGGTGGGGAGGGTGGGGGTGATATTTGAGGAGCAGTGCCTAGGCCTTCTGGTTGGCATCCTGATTGCTTCCCCCACTCAACATAGGTCAGCCAAAAACAAAAACCAGATTTCTGGCTGGGCCTGGTAATACATTCCTGTAGCTCTAACACTCTGCAGGCAGAGTTTCTGGGAGGTTGAGATCAGCCTGGGCTACACTGTGAATACCAGGTCATTCTGGGCTGCAGGGTGAAAACTCTCTTTAAAAATCAAGAAGGAACGGGGCCAGAAAAAAAAATCAAGAAGGAAAAAAGAAAAACTGGATTTCTGAAGAAAAGGAGAATCCAAGATGGCCAGAGCTTCTGTGTGGGTGCAGAAAATGCCTGTAGACCACAGGAAAGAACTCCAGTGACACAAGGGGCCTGAGGCCATAGAGCAAAGCAACAGCCACTACATTCTGGCTCTAGAGGGGACTCAGCCAGCAAGCACACAAGTCAGGAGGCTACTGATAAAACAGAACAATTTACCACAACAGTTACCCAGTCCTTTCTGAAACAGACAACCAAAGATCAGCAAGGACATGAGAAGATCCAGGGGCGTGAGAAGGAAGAGCTAAGAAAACGCAGGCAAGAAGCTGAAGGGAACAAAGATAAAGGGGAAAGACGCATTCCTCACAGCTCCTGTGAACGCTGTGAACACAGTCAGCAGTACAACACAGTACTGAGCAAGCCTCACATTGGTCCTCAGCAGAGGCATGGCAAGGGAGTTCTGGAGCGAGGGAGGGGACATCTATAGTCAAAATACCAAAGAGGAAGGTCCACAAAAAAGAGTAAGAGCTGAGAATGTAGCTCAGTTGGTCAAGCACTCCTAGAATGCATGAGGTGTATCACATAAGCCAGACTGGCTGACACACGCTCATTAACCAGCATTCCAGACGTAGAAGCAAGATAAGAAGTTCGTAGTCTAGCTGTGGATATAGCTTGCATTGCCATGCAAGCCTGATGACCTGAGTTTGATCCCTAGAACCCGTGGTAAAAGGAAAATTCCTGAAAACCATCTTCTGACCTTCACTTGTATATAGTGGCGTGTGTGTGTGTGTGTGTGTGTGTGTGTGTGTATACAAAAGCTTTTTATTTTAATTTTAATGTAAGGAAATGATTCATGGTCATCAGCTATATGACAAGTTCAGCTATATGGCCTGGGGTTCTTGAGAACCTTTGTGAAGCTGTTCATGGCTGTCACCTTGACATACTGAGAAAGAGGGGGCCTCAGGTGTGGAACCGCCTCCATGAAATTAGCTTGTGGCATATTTGTGGAGCATTTTCTTAATCACTAACTGATGCATGAGAGTGCAGCCCGTGTGGGCAGTGCCACCCCTAAGCAGCCACCTCCCTGGACTGTGTAGGGAGGAAGCTGAGCAGGCCAGGAGGGCAATGCAGTAAGGCTGTTCCTCCAGGCTGTCTGCCCCAGTGCTTCCCTGGGGTTTCTCCCCTGGACTCCAGCCCTGGCTTCCCTCACAGTAGTCTTTAACCCTTTCCTCTCCAAGTTATTTTTTTGACAACTTATGGAAAATGATACAAAGATGGACACAATAAAGTACATGAGACACAAGGAACCAATCCAAGAGACACGTGATCTGGCAAAGCCTTAGAAAGAGGAAACAGAAGTTAAGTCAGCAAACCCTGGAGCTGAAGTAGTTTTACCACTCAAAGGGATAATAAAGCATGGTGGCACATGCCTTCAATCCCAGTACTTGGGAGGCAGAAGTAGACAAATCCCTGTGAGTTCTAGGACAACCTGATATATGTTCTAGGTCAGCCAAAGATACAAGGTAAGGCCTATCTCAAAAAAACAAACAAAGACTATAGGAAGGGCTCAGGTAGAGCCCAATACAACTGATATAGACCCTGTACCAATCCTCAGGGAATTTCGAAGCAACTATGAAAGAAGGAAGGAAGGAAGGAAGGAAGGAAGGAAGGAAGGAAGGAAGGAAGGAAGGGGAGGGGGAGGAGAGAGAGAGGAGAGGGAGAGGAGAGGAGAGGAATCACGTACAAAGGATGAGACTCAAACTGGCCCCTTGGCTAAGACAGGGATCCATGCTTTCAATTTTTCAGGAAAAAAAAATTACTTTTGGCTCCAAATTCTACACCCAACTCAATAATAAATAGGAAGTAGACTATAAGAAATTCCGTTTTAGACATGAAAGCATGCAGAAGGTTCACTCACTTCTCTCACATGCTTCCTTGAGAGCTTATTTCAGGATTACCGTCCCAGTAAGATGAAAACATAAACCAGGATAGAGGAAAACTCAGGACCCTGAAAACTGTGAGTGCAACCCAGAGGGAAAAAAGGAATCCCAAGAAGATGAGGTGTTGCAAGCCCAGAAAATCCATGGCGTCTGGAGAGTGGAGGGGTTCTAATTTTTAAAGGGGGGATTCAAAACATAAAATATAGCCAAGAGTACAGAAAAGAAAATGGCACTATGACAAAGGCATGTTGTCCCAAAAAAAGAAAAAAAAGAATCAAGTTGATTAGAAAACACCTAGAAGGGCTGGAGAGATGGTTCATTGGTTAAGAGCACTGACTGCTCTTCTGAAGGACCTGAGTTCAAATCCCAGCAACCACATGGTGGCTCACAACCATCTGTAATGGTATCTGATGCCCTCTTCTGGTGTGTCTGAAGACAGCTACAGTGTACTTACATATAATAATAAGTAAAATCTTGCCGGGCGTGGTGGCACACGCCTTTAATCCCAGCACTCGGGAGGCAGAGGCAGGTGGATTTCTGAGTTCGAGGCCAGCCTGGTCTACAGAGTGAGTTCCAGGACAGCCAAGGCTACACAGAGAAACCCTGTCTCGAAAAACCAAAAAAAAAAAAAAAAAAAAAAAAAAAAAAAAAAAAAAAAAAAAAAAAAAAAAAAAAAAAAAAAAAAAAAAAAAAAAAAAAAAAAAAAAAAAAAAAAAAAAAAAAAAAAAAAAAAAAAAAAAAAAAAAAAAAAAAAAAAAAAAAAAAAAAAAAAAAAAAAAAAAAAAAAAAAAAAAAAAAAAAAAAAAAAAAAAAAAGTAAAATCTTTGGGCCAGAGTGAGCGGGGCCTGAATTCAATGCCCAGCAACCACATGATGGCTCACAACCATCTACAGCTACAGTACACTCATATACATAAAGTAAAATAAATAAATCTTTAAAAAAAACAAAAAAGAAAGAAAATAAATAAAACACCTAGAAAAAAATTATACTTACTAAGTTCACTGAAAAGTAAGCTGGGCAGAGTGTGGCCTGCAGCACAGGGCAAGGCATTTGTTTTTTTTGTTTTTTTTTTTTTTAAAGATTTATTTTATTTATTATATGTGAGTACACTGTAGCTGTCTTCAGACACTCCAGAAGAGGGAGCCAGGTGAGCCACCATGTGGTTGCTGGGATTTGAACTTATCACCTTCGGAAGAGCAGTCGGGTGCTCTTACTCGCTGAGCCATCTCACCAGCCCCAAGGCATTTGTTTTTAATTAAAGAAAAGTCAGATATGGTGGTGCAGTCCTTTAATCTCATTCAGGAGGCTGAGGAAGGGCTGTCATGAATTTGAGACTAACCTGGGCTACATTCATGAGTTTCAGACCAGCCTGAACTAACAAAGTAATACCTTGTATGTTTGTTTGTTTGTTTGTTTGTTTGTTTAAAGCCCATCCCGACCCCCAAAAGGAAACACATTACAACAGGACAGCCAGAAAAGAATCCAGTCGTTATTAGTGTTGGAAGCCTGGGAGCCCAAGGGTCATTATCCTAACCCTAGAGAGAGAGGGAAAAAATGTAATTTTAGCATACAAACTAGGTCTGCACTGAATACTATTTATGGACTCGCATTTAGGGAATACTAAAATTAAAGATTTCTTTTATCTTAGGCCACAACAAACAATGATTATGTTGGGTCTCAAGACATAAATTGCAGGATGCTAGGACCATCAACTTTGCCTTTTTAAAAGACACACAATATCAACCGACACCCAGTTCTACCTTTCTTTCCTCTTTCTCTGGAGGTAAGAGTCCTTTTCATTATTTCAATGGCTTGATGCTCTTCAACTAGCCTAGGTCACGCGGACTTGAGGAGCAGATAACTGGGAAAAACTGCATTGACAGCTGAGCATAGGCAATCATTCAGTAAGAAACTCATGGAAGAAAGTTCGTAATGCTCTCAAACATAACTTGCATTTTATTAGGGCTAGCCATTATTCTCTAACATATATGTCGAAAAGCAATCAAACCTAGGCAATTTGCAAATGTCACACTTTCTTTCCAGGTGGCATATATGTGGTATTCTCTGGGAAGGGAAAAATTCTCCTAATAGTGTGCTTAATAACAGAGGAACTGCTAAGGTCTGCTACTTCAGGTGATAACTACAAGCTTTAGTCTATAGATCTCATGTTTATTTCATGGAAAAGTGGAAGAAAAAAAACCAACTCCTGCAACAGTTGGACCTACATGTGCATGCTATATAGCACATATGCAACCACACACACATATACACACAACTATATCTGAATAAAAATGTATTGAAAAGTTAAAACCAAGTGTATGGTTTATATGACCATGGAGGAGGACTCAGGTGAAACTCTGGGAGTCAAAGGCCAGCATGGTGGTTTGAATAAAAATGGCCCCCACAGCCGGGCTTGGTGGCCCACTCCTTTAATCCCAGCACTCAGGAGGCAGAGGCAGGCGGATTTCTGAATTCCAGGCCAGCCTGGTCTACAGAGTGTGTTCCAGGACAGCCAGAGCTGCACAGAGAAACCCTGTCTCGAAAAACTTAAAAAAAAAAAATGGCCCCCACAAGCTCATAGGAAACAGTACTATTAGGAGGTATGGCGTTGTTGGAGTAGGTATAGCCTTTTTAGAGGAAGTATGTCACTGGGGTGGGCTTTCAAGTTTCAAATGCTCAAGCCAGGCCCACTCTCTTGCTCCCTCTCGTCCTGTTGTTTGCTGATCTGGATGCAGAACTCTCAACTATCTCTCCAGCACCATGTCTGCCTATGTGCCTCCAGGCTTCCTGCCATGATGATAATGAACCAATTAAAGGTTTTCCTTTATAAGAGTTGCTGTGTGGGGCTGGTGAGATGGCTCAGCGGGTAAGAGCACCCGCCTGCTCTTCCAAAGGTGATAAGTTCAAATCCCAGCATCCACATGGTGGCTCGCAACCATCCGTAACGAGATCTGGCGCCCTCTTCTGGACTGTCTGAAGACAGCTACAGTGTACTTACATATAATAAATAAAATAAATCTTTAAAAAAAAAAAAAGAGTTGCTGTGGTCATGCTATCTCTTCATAGCAATAGACGCAGTTAGCAGTTAGAAGTATAGCTACCAGACAGGCTTTGGGAGTAAAGCAGGTCAGACAGAAGTGGCAAGAGGCCCTTAAGGCTTGTAGGATACGCCTACGATCAGCTGTGTGCTTTTACTTACTGTGTAAACATTTTTTCACATAAGGGATTAATGTATCTAATCAGTTCCATAAGACTCCATACCATGAACCAGCTGTAGAGGTGCCTGTGTGATCTCAGCAACAACAAACAGCCAGGTATACATACAGCAAGACCCTTTCTCAAACAAGCAAATGAACAAATAAAACACTCCAGGCCCGATTCCCCAGAAAAACCCCTCCAAATCTCTATAAAGGTTTAAGCACATTCACTGTACCCTACAAACATTTATTGGCCACCTACCCTGAGCCAGGCATAGGAGACAGAGAGGAAAGGGACATTTCAGCTCTCAAGGGGCTCACACCTTTGAGAAAAGATAGGAAAACCCCATGATGCTTCAGTATCTTGTAAGAGACACAGGTGCTGGCTATCATTTGCTTAGAGTCTGAAACAAGCAAAAGAGGCAGCTGACATCTGTAGGTCTTAGAGAGGGGTGTTCAAAGGTCACTTCCTCTTTGAGTTGAGACTTAAAAGATAAGTGAGAATAAACCAGGTAAGATATAAAGGCTCAGCGGAGGAAGCGCTCTACAGGATGAAGAGGAATGCTAGAACTGGGGAAGCAGTTAAGGGGCAGAGCACTTGTTTAGCATGCACATGCACCCGCTGCAATCCACAGCACTACAAGAGAAAAATTAAAGCTAATTTAAAGCAAAGAGGAAAGGACTGAGTAGACATGAAGAGTGACTGGCATGCTAGTATGTTTGGAAAAGTCAGGTTTCTCAGGACTGCTGGAACAAAGGGCCATGTTCTCCACAGAACCAGGCCTCCTGAGGTAAAGGAAAGCCACTAAGCGGGGGGGGGNGGGGAAGATGTTGCTAAAACAAGGTGGGAGGGTGCTTCTGTACCGGTAGAGCAGGCTATTCTGCTAGGCCACCCAGCAGAACAAAAGGCTATATGGTGCATTCATGTATTATTTAGCAAATGCACTCTTCAGAATTTGGGCACATCACTTTCTCGTATAATTAGAGATGAACCCTAGAAGAAATGGGGAAAGATTCAAGATAGGTGACAATCCAGAAACAGAAAACAGCAAATGCTAAATAGAGTATGAAAGAACTGGAGTCCTTGCACACCACTGGAAGGAATGTGGAGGAAAATGTATAACCACTATGAAGAATAGTATGAAGATTTACTAAGAAACCAGGAAGATAAACACTATGCATTCTCTCTATACGTAGATCTAGATTTAAATATTTGAATATACATGAGATGTGAATATAATTAAAAGGAAGGAAGGAGTTGGAAGGAAGAAGAAGGGAACTAAAGAGGAAAGATCAAGTATTGCACATATTTAAGAGGCAGAAAAGGAAAATGAGGAGAGAGGAGACATGGGCGATGGAGGCAAGGATATGAACAAAGCACAATCATACACATGACAAAGATGAAAGTGTCACAATGAACCTATTACTCTACGTACTAACTAAAATACTAGTTATTCTAATAACACAAAAAGGCATTAAGCTGGATGGTGGTAATGAACATAGTTAGTCCCAGCACTTGGAGGCAGAGGCAGGCAGATCTCTGAGTTCGAGGCCAGCCTGGTCTACAGACTGAGTTCCAGGACAGCCACAGCTACACAGTAGGGGGGGTGCTATTAATATTTTTATTTGTTTTGTTTTTCAAGAAAAGAGAGAGGGGAAGAGGAAGGAGGAGAAGGGAGAGGAGAGGAGGAAAGAAGTAGAGGGTAGGAACTGGAGGAGAAAGAGAAAAGGAGAGGAGATAACAGGTGGAAAATACTGCAGGGTTCTATTTACACGAGATATTTTAAGAGAGTCAAACTAATAGAAACAGAAAATAGGATGTGGTTACCAAGGACTAGGGTGGGGCAGAGATTAGACGGAAACAGGGAGAATTTCAATGGGGGGAGTTTCAACTTTGCAAGATGAAAAGGTTTTATAGGTCTCAAAGTGCATAGAGTACACTTAAAAATATCTAAGTTGTAGAATGTGGTGGCATGTGCCTTTAATCCCAGCACCAGAGGCAGAGACAGGGAGATCTCTGTAAATTCAAGATCAGCTTAGTCTACATAGTGAGTTTCAAACAGCCAGAGCTAAATAGTGAGACCCTATTTAAAAAAACAAAAACAAAACAAACAAACAAACAAACAAAAACGAACAACAAAGGTACTATGAAGGCTAGAAAGATGGCTCAGCAGTTAAGAATACTGACTGCTTTTTTAGAAGACCCAAGTTCAATTCCCAGCACCCAATTGGTAGATAACAATCATCTGTAACTCCAGTTCCAGGAGATACAACTCTCTCTTCTGGCCTGCACAGGTACTATTCACAAAATACCCATGCACATAAAAGCAGTTTTGAAGTCATTAAGTTTGGAAAAATTGTTACAAAATTAATCACTTATTGTTCTCAAGAAGAATGGTAATATCAAATAGCTACACACTACTGCTACGTTTAAATTTTGTTTCTTTTTGATTCACTTGTTCCTTTCTTTCTTTTTCTTTTTTTTCTCTTTTTTTTTTTTTTTTTTTTTGAGACAATGTTACACCAGGTAGCCCAGGATAGGTTACAATTCTCAATCTTCCTTCCTCAGCCTCCTAAGTCCTGGGACTGCAGGCATACACTTAAATTTAAAGCTGTATCAGTCATGTACATTCTCTGTACACTCACAACTTCGGAGAGCTAATTATAGCTCTAGAGATTTCATTTCAGGCAAAGGCCAAGACATGGGTTTCTCCTTCTGCCACCTTTTGGGAATTCAGAACCACCTACTCCAACATTCAAAGACCATCTTACTTTTACTCTAGCATTTGTCAACATTGTAACAGCTACCACTGATATGTCAATAACTCGCCCTAGTACTAAATTCTACAAAATATCCATATTAAAACACACAAAAACAAACTGTTTGGAAAATGGTACTAATAGAAGTCAAAATTCCAGGTATTAGGAAATTTAAATAATAGGTGACATGTTTATTATACCAGCACTTGGGAACTGAGGGAAGAAAGACCAAGAAGAGCCAAAATACAGTTCTATCTCAAAATACAAACAACAAAAGAAATGTTTAATAAGTTCCAACAGTCTCATGTTGAGTAGGTTCCAAAGTCTAAAGCAGGCCATAGATAGATGTGATGGTATATACCTGTAAACCCAGAAGCAGAAGGGCTGCCACAAGTTCAAGGCTACCCTGATACATATGGAGAGTTCCAGACCTGTCAAGGCTACATAGGGAGACTCTCTCAAAGAGTCAAAAACAAAAATGTTTATCCATTCATTCATGACAGTCCTGACTGAACAGATATTAAAAATGCTAGAGCACTTATTTTGGAGAGAACATCCCAAAATTTAAAACTACTATCACTGGGTTGTGGTGATGGTACATGCCTTTAATCCCAGTACTGGAAGGCAGAGGCAGGCAGATCTCTGTGAGGTCAGCCTAGTCTACAGCGCAAGTTGCAGGACAGCCAAGGCGTCACAGAGAAACCCTGTCTGTGGGAAAAAGAAAAATCTGCCTAAAAGGCTTGAAAATCTTCAAAGGAAGATAGCTTAGACCTCAAATTTCATTATAATTGTACAATCTTTTTCTATGTTGCACAGTATGAACAGAATGGCTGGAATGGAGAATCTAAGCATATTAAATTACCACAAACTGGGGGCTGGTGAGATGGCTCAGCAGTTAAGAGCACTGATTGCTCTTCCCAATGTCCTGAGTTCAAATCCCAGCAACCACATGGTGGCTCACAACCATCTGGAATGAGATCTGACTCCCTCTTCTGGAGTGTCTGAAGACAGCTACAGTATACTTACATATAATAAATAAATCTTAAAAAAAAACATTTACCACAAACTGTCTTTCATTTTTCCAGGGCTCAATGATAGAAGAAAGCAGGTATTTTACACTAAAGCCAACAAATTACAGAGCTACTGTGTCATCTGTCACCCTCCCTAAATTGTAGTAAACCCCAAACAAAAGCAGATGCTAATTTGTAGATAACACAGTGTTAAAAACACTGCAGGTTCAATGCAGAGACCTGAGACATTCCTGCTCTAACTGTAATTAAGAGTTGTTTATTTAAGCTGGTTGACAGAGCAATGAACCAAGTCAAGAGCTTAACTCGGTACACTATGCTACAATGCTTGGCACATCCAAAGAGGGTTATTACCAGGGTTATTTTTCAACAAAACAATGGCAAAGGAAATTGGCATAACATTAGCTTTCTCTGAGAATGATGCCTTGATGTGGGAAAACTGGCACTCAGGTATATTCGGCTTGGCTAACTTATTCAGAGAGGTTGCACACTGTGCTTGCACGGCTGCCCTGGAAGCAAGAATTCCCTACACCAAAGAGCTGGCATTGGTGAAAGCTATAAGGGGTGTGGGGGAAAAGCAGGTCTATGCCCATAGAGTCAGTTCAACTCATCACTTCCCTTTCTGCTTCCCTCACTCCTTGCTGTTCTACTGAACTGTATGTAATCCATGTACTACAGAACACATGCCTTTAAGTATATTGTTAGGTAATGTGCAGTCATGCAAACACTTCTCCTCATCCCCTTCTCTCAAAACCTACCCATTAGTAACCACTCTTTCTTCCCACCCAGCTCTAAGTAACTAATCTATTTCAGTCTTTACTGCTAAATAGTATTTTTACTATATGGACACCATACCTAAAATCTTTTCTTCACAAGCAGTAGAATCTCTTGGTTATATCAACTACGGTGTCTTAGTCAGGGTTTCTATTCCTGCACAAACATCATGACCAAGAAGCAAGCTGGGGAGGAAAGGGTTTATTCGGCTTACACTTCCACATTGCTGTTCATCACCAAGTAAGTCAGGACTGGAACTCAAGCAGGTCAGAAAGTAGGAGCTGATGCAGAGGCCATGGAGGGATGTTCTTTACTGGCTTGCTTCCCCTGGCTTGCTCAGCCTGCTCTCTACCAGCCCAGAGATGGCACCACCCACAAAGGGCCTTTCCCCCTTGATCACTAATTGAGAAAATGCCTTGCAGCTGGATCTCATGAAGGCATTTCTTCAACTGAAGCTCCTTTCTCTGTTATAACTCCAGCTGTGTCAAGTTGACACAAAACTAGCCAGTAAATAAGGTAACCATAGCGGTTAGGTACTCACAAATCCCAGTTATAGGTTATAGGTACATTAATCAGAAACTACTAAGGTTTGGAGGGGAGGAGAGGAGACTTACTGGTATTTTGTTTGTTCTGGGTTGTTATTTTGTTTTGTTTTGTTTTGTTTGTTTTGTTTTTCCAGACAGGGTTTCTCTGTGTCACTCTGGCTGTCCTGGAACTCTCTTTGTAGACCAGGCTGGCCTTGAACTCACAGAGATCCACCAGCTTCTCCCTCCTGAGTGCTGAATTAAAGGTGTGTGCCCAGTTATTGTTTTGTTTTTAACTAGCTCAAAATGCTTAATTTTCTAGAAGTGGCAGTAACTATCATGATATCTGGATTGATGGGAATTCTGTGAGGGAAGGTCCTTGACAAGCAAGTCAAATTATTAAGTTTCCCCTTTTAAATTATGGGGAAGGGGTTAGACACATCTCCTGGGTTACAAGGACTCACTGCTCTTGAAAAAAGACCCAGGTTCAGTTCCCAGCATCCTCATAGTGGCTCACAACCATATGTTAACTCCCGTTTCAATAGATATGGTGTGCTCTCCTATCCGCCACAGGCAGCATGCACATAAACATGTCACACATACATAAGCAGGCAAAACATTCATACACATAAAATAAAAAAATGTCTCCTTCATTTTGTTTTGCTTCTTTACTTTGTTTTGGCATTTTTGTTTATTTTAATCTTTGTTTTTGTGAGGGCTTTTTGAAAGAGAGAGAACATTAAGTTGGGTGGACAGAGAGGTGGAGAGAAGCCAGGGGTGGGGTGGGAATATGATCAAAATATATTGTATGAAAAAAATTAGAGAAAAAAATACTAAGAAAAAAGTAGGGAAAAAGAAACTTAAACTCTCTAAGGCCTAAATAGGGATATAAGTGACCTTTGGCCCCACCCAGTTGAGACAAACAAGAACAACTGCCAAGGATATAAAACTGGTTTCAAAAACTTTCCAGGCCATTTATCTCCCTCCCCCTTGGAAATACCTTGCTGTTTCCCTACCCACAACAGTAAGAGTATCTCCTGTACCTGTCGAATGATTACAGCCTCATTGTAACTTAAAATGTACCTGGAGGGAGAGGTGACGCATACTTTAGTCCCAGCACTTGGGAGACAGAGGCAAGCTGATCTCTGAGTTTAATGCCAGCCTGGTCTATAGAGTGAGTTCCAGGACAGCCAGAATACAGAGAAACCCTGTCTCAAAAAACCAACAACACAAATGTACCTGTTCAGAAATATTATTAACATCAGATATCTACAGGTGTGACTGGGCATGCCTGTTATCCCAGCACTTGAGAGGCTATGACAGAGGGTCCATAATGAGTCTGAGGTTAACCTATATACATATCCAGTACAAGCCAGCCAGCACGATACATAGCAAGACCTTATCTCAAAAGAACACAAAAGCAAAAACAAACCTCCCTCAAAACGGGTATCTGTGTTCTCTCAAAACAAAATGTAAGAACTAGTTTCCCTGAAGCACTTTATACTGGGCACACTTGTAAACCCTGCACTTGGGATGTAGAAACAGGAAGATCAGAAACAGGAAGATTGGGAATTCAAGGCCAGCCGGTGCAAGACTGAGACTTGGTCTCAGAAAGTAAGTGTGTGTGTGTGTGTGTGTGTGTGTGTGTGTGTGTGTGTGTTCTAACATACACAGGCTGTTAAAGGGAAAGTTTTTTATTTTCTTTTGCCAAAAGACAGTGTGCACAAGAAACCCTCTCCATGACAAATCAAATTTAGCTAATACTAAGTTAATGCTAAGCATGACTATAACGAAGAAGAAGAAGAAGAAGAAGAAGAAGAAGAAGAAGAAGAAGAAGAAGAAGAAGAAGAAGAAGAAGAAGAAGAAGAAGGCGGCAGCGGCAGCGGCGGCGGCTAGAGTTAGCTCAGTCTGTAAAGGGCTTGCTCTCCAAGCACTTGACGTCCAGATTTGCACATCCTTGCAATCTCAGACCTGAATAAGTGGAGACAGGGGGATTCCTGGGACTCCCTGGCCTATTTGGAGAGTTCTATTGGAGACCCTGTCTCAAAAAAGCCAGGGAGGAAGCGCCTCTGGAAAACACTGGACTCTGAAGTGTGCCATTCACACATACCCTTGCAATCACAAGCTCTTAAAAGCAAGAGGATCAGAAATTCAAGGTTATCCTTAGCTACCTCGACAGTTCTAAGTCAATCTGTGTCACATGAGAACTTGTCTTTTAAAAGAAATCTTAAGTTTACCTTTAAAATTTTTTGAGAGAAAATTTTTCTGTGTAGCTGTCACTACTCTGGAACTTGTTATATAGACTATGCTGGCCTCAAACTCAGAGATCTGATTCCCACGTGCTGGTATTTAAATAGTTTAAACGTTTTTTTAAAATAATCTTAATATTAGCCCACTAGCAAGCTTACCCTAATTTGATCATTGATAACGATGCAAATTCAGAAAGTAAGGAACACGCTAAGTGTTTGTCATTAAAGTAAGCATAACTATTTGTAAAACTAATTTTGTTTGTATGGTGGTGGGGATTGAACCCAGAACTCTTAAGTTCTAACCTTAACCAAGTCAGAAAACCTTTGTACAGTTATAGCGCCAAAGACTGCGTTCACATCTGTGGAAAACATTTAAAGCCAAAACCAAAGCCTAAAGCTCTACCAATTCTAAAAAATTAATAATAGCAAGCTAAGTAGTTTAAGTTTAAAGATTTTAAACGTGCCAAAATACTTTAACCTGGAGGGGTGGAATGCTAGACTAGGGTCTAATACTGGTTGGTACTCAAGGCACAACTATTTCTGGTGGCGCTGCTACAAACATTCAGTCTTACACCCTTAAAACCATGGGTTGTCAATTCAGCCTCTCAATCTGGGTTTCTCTCGTTTCGACGTAATGATTTACACATGCAAATTTCAAATTAAAATATAAGACTTATTTAGACAGTAACGGTTTCTCCTCAACTTTGTTTTTTCATACTCGTAAGAAGCACACCAACAACTGACCTAAAATACCCGTCCCGTGTCGTCAGGCCTTTTAATGTAAGCAGTGTCCTCTAGAGACATATAACAATACTGCCAATGTGTGAGGCATTGATTTGTAGTTGTTTTTCCATCCGAGCTATGGATTTGTGCTCAGCTAGTCACGACGTCTACTAGGTCCCCCTGGTGACCAAACAGTGCACCAAGGCAGCAGGAGGGTTCTAAAGCCTACTGACAGCGGAACAGAAAATCATGAAAAATTAACACGGCAACAGTACACACGACGTGACTGGGAATTGCGTTCGCATTGCTGGCGGGCTGAGGGAAGAGCCATACAACGGTCACCGTTCCCTTTTTGCAAAGCAGCGCCTCGATCGAGCTGCCTATTCCTCCCTCCCATTTAAACCAGAGATGTGATGAGAACACCAAACCCAGGGGATCTGCACGAGGCACAGCCTCTGGCTGGGACTTGGGGAACCACTGGTATGACAATCGGTCACGATTCTGTGGAACATGGAGGAATGACACACCACCCTTTCCTATCCCAGACACAGAGTCAGGAATGGCAGGTCGAGGGGGGCCCTTGGGGAAAGCGGGAGAGCATGCAGAGGAGGGACCGCGGCGCGTCCGGGGCCAGGACTCAGAGGGGCGCAGGGCTGGGGCGGCGCCCGAGAAGCGGGACCGGGGCTGGGAGGGCGCGCCACCAGGTGCCGGTCCGCAGGACGCGGCGGGGCGCGCAAGGAGGGAGGACGGGCCGCGGAGTCCCGCGTGGCGCGGAGCGGAGGGCGCGTGGCGGGGCCGCGCCCGGCCTACCTGGAGGTAATGGGGTTTCCTCAGCCAGGCCCACGCGCAGAGACTCCTCGCCATGGCACTCACATCGCCCCGCCGCGCCGCAGTCGGAGGCGGACCCGAGCGCGGCCGCCCGCCGGCCTCCCCGCCCCTGCCCCGCCGGCCCGCCCACGGCCCGCCCCCGGCGCGCGCTCCCCGGGGCCGCGCTGCGGCGAGGGCGGCGGGTGGCGGCGGGTGGCGGAGGCCGGCTCTGCGCGCAGAACCCCACCCCCACCGCCAGCCGCGGCGGGCGCGGGCGCGGGCGCGGGGCTCCGCCATAAAGGAGAGTCGAGCCTCCCTCGCGTCCGCCGACACAAATCCGCCTGCGCTTCGGTGCTTAAAGGGGAGGCGCGGACGGGGGAGGGGTGCGGCCGAGGCGGGTGCGAGCAGCACGGGGGTGCGCAAAGCGTGGGCTCCGTGGAGCGCCCACTTCACTGTTACAGGCTTGCGGCTTCACGCGCGGAGTCCCGCCGTCCGCGCTCTGGACTCTTGTTTCGAGTCAGGACCTGTGCGAGCGGATTGCACCGAAATTCTGTGGATGCTTAGAGCTGCTTCCTAGGCGACCAACTCATAGATCCTCTCCCGGGAAAGGAGGCTCTCCGGAGACGCGACCACCCGGTATCTAGGGGAGGAAGGGACTCCTTCCCGCTCAGTTCTGCGTGGCCTTCCAGACACTTCGCCTCTTTGCATACCTTCAATTTAATTCAATTTTCTTGTATTTCTTTTTCCTTTTCCTTTTTTTTTCTTTTTTACCATGTCGACTTTTTGAAGTTTGCATTGTTTGCAAAACAGCTTCAGAGTTTTCTTGCCTCTACCACAGAATCATGATTCAAAGGTTAAATAAATAAATAAATAAATGCCGGATAAATACAGTTCTGAAGGCAAGAGACCTTCTAGGACACAGCAGAGCAGCTCAGTTAAGGCTATACACTTCAAGGCATTGCTTTCTTCTGTTGACACTGATGGCCAAATAAGGGAGAAGGAGCCACCCTGGAAGGAGTACAGCTATTGATCTGAGTGACTTCAGTGCAGGAAGATGCAAGTCCTACTTCATTTTTTTCCTTGCTATACCGTACTTTCACGTAATGCCCACTAAGTTTATGTTTCTAGTGCTTTCAGTTTCTGGAGACAGGTCTTTAACCTGGATAATATTTTGTTACTTGCGAATAAGTGCATTAGCCACTGACTTTCACTTTTAATTAAATGACTTAAGTAATTTCTAAAGTAAAAGTAAATATGAGCTGGGCATGGTGACTCATGCCTGTAATTCCAGCACTTGGGGGATGTAAGCAGGATCAGGTATTCAGGGCCAACATGAGCTACTTAAGACAGAGACAGACAAAGGGAGGGAAGGAAGAAGGAGAAAAGGAGGAAAGGACAGATCCTACTGGTTTCCTTTAGTTTTTTTTTTAAGATTTTATTATTTATACGTGTATGTCTGCCATATTTGTGTGATTGCTTATAAAAACCAAAAGAGGGCATCAGAATACCTGGGACTGGAATTTCAGTTGGTTTTAAACTGCCCAACTTGGGTGCTGGGAACCAAACTCGAGTTCTCTGGAACAGCAAGAAGCCCTCTTAACCACGGAGGCCAATTTCTCCAGCTCCTCAAGAAGTATTTTCTTAGCATCCAGACACTGTTCAAATTTTCTTGCTATATACACAAAAAGACAAAGCAGGCAGAATCCCTAACTTTATGGATGAGAAGACAGGCAATAAATGATAAACACAATGACTATAGCGAAGCCTGGTAAGAACCAGTTGTGGTGACCTGCCCGCAGTCATAGCACTTGGGAGGTGTAAACACATCAGGAATTCAAGGACAGCCTCAGCCCAGCTTGCCTGGGCAATTTGGAAACCCTATCTCAAAATAAAATAAAATAAAATAAAATAAAATAAAATAAAATAAAACAAAACTGGTCAAGGCAGGTGAGGTAGTAGCAAGCAGATATGTGTGAGTTCAAGACCTGCCTGGTTTATATAGCTAGTGTCATGCCAGCCAGTGCTACATAGTGGGACCTTCAGGGTAATGGGGTAGTGAGGGGTAGAGAAAACTACAGACAGTTGGCTAGAAGAAGATCAAGAGTTTATTTGCTCATGTTACATTTAAGTGTGTATTTGGAATTCATGTGGCGTCTGGGTTTGGGGTTTCCGTTTTTTTAAATCAAGGATGCATATAGGCCAGGCTGGCCTTGAACTCCCTCCCAATCCTCCTGGCTCTTCTCCCAAGTGTTGAGATTGCAACTCTATACCACCATATCCAGCTCTCATGCCAATCTTGAGTAGGTGATTGTGTACATGAGAGTATGGGATAAAGGAAAATATGGCACGCTAGAGATACACAGGAGTTATCAGCATTTTCAGACAGCATTGAAGCCAGGTTTTACAAGCTAGATACATTTGTAGAGGGGGAAGTGTAAATAGAGGCGAATCAAAGATGAAGCCCTGGGTATAGTGCAAATCAAGGGAGGCAAGCAAGGAACAGGGTCTTAGGAGCAGCCGGTTAAGGAGTAAGGTGGCCCGAGAGCCAAATTAAGCTAGTGTATCAACAAGGAGTGAATGCCATAGTAAGGAATTGACCACTGGATTTAGTGTGTTAAAGAACTCCGTCAGCACCTGCATGGCAGCTCCCAAACCATCTGTAATCCAGTTCCAGGAGATCCAGTGCTGTCTCTGGTCTTTGAGGGCACCAGGCATGCAAGTTTGTGTGTGTGTGTGTGTGTGTGTGTGTGTGTGTGTGTGTGCAGTCATACAGATAAAATAAAAATAAAGTTTTTTTTTAAAGAAGAGAATGAGGAAGAAGGAAACATTTGAAGAAGTGGGAGTGTGGCTCAGTTAGAATGCTTGCCTAGCATGTACAGCCTAGGTTTGACTCCCAGCACCACATAAACTGCATGGATCCAAAACTTAACCATTACCCAATACACTTAAGGTCTCACCATGTAGATGTGGAAGTATGAGGTTCAGGTCCATTCTCAACATCATAGTGAATCTGAGATCAGCCTCATGTACATAAGTCCTGCCTCTAAAAGGAAGAGGGAAAGGAGGGGGTGGAAGAAGAGGGATGAGGAAGCAGAGAAAAAGGAAACAGAGGAGGAGAGAGGGGAAGCAGAGAGGGAGGAGAAGGGGAAGAAAGGAAACAATGGGAGGAGAGTGGTTGGAGATGGCTAGCACAGACCATTTTTGAGATTTGAAAATCTATCAGAAAACTAATTTCTAAAAAGATTGAAAAAATTGCAGAGATGTATTTTGATGCATATGACACAAAAAATTAGAAAAAAGTAGAGTAAGAGACTTATTCTGAGACTTGCTGGAGTAGTGTCCTGGAGAGGTTTTGTCTTGGAATCTAGTTCTGGTGGTCTCAGTGTGGGAACACACACTATATCTAGGCATGCAGTTGAGTAGAGGTGGTGGTGGGAACCTTTGGGACTCCTATTCTGATGTTTCAGTTCTGTTAGAGGCGTAGGAAGTAGTGTTTCCAAACTGAGAAGTGGGAAAGGTTAGTGGGAGTTTGAAGAAGGAGAAGAGAAGGTGTGAAGTAGTCGTCTGGATCGGAAGATGAGTGGGATAGAAAAAAATCTGAGCTTTCGGAGTGTGCCCGCTGCCCAGAGCTCGTGAGTTTAAGTGGGATAAGTCAATGCGATCTTGGTATTTTCTCTAACACAATCAGTAACCAAGGATACAGGTTCAGAATAAGCTGAGAATTCCCCATCACCAAAATTTACAAGGGAATTAATAAAAGTAAAGAGAGCGCGGTGAGGAAGAGAGGATGTGAGCAAGAGGGTGGGTTTGGTTCACCAGGGGACTTAAGATGAGTGAGGAGATAGAGTGGGCACAGAAAGGTCAGGGACGGCAAAAAGGCAGTAGGATCAGTAACCGGCAAATACTACATCAGTGAGCCTTGGGATGAAAGAGCTGGAAGAAGTCTGTGTGGTTTCGTGGGTTCTGGGTCAAGGGGAAAGAGAATCATCTGGACAGAAAGCAGTGAGGAGAGCCTGGCTCCAGCTGTTCTCTTTGTGGGTTGGTTTCAATCTCTACCCTTCCCTTTTGTGCCCCACATCTAGACTGTGATGGGATAGATAGATCATGCGGATGAAAATGCAGGGACAATGGAGGAGACTCAAGGTCAGAGTGCATGATTACAAGAGCATGATGTGGTGGCACAAACCTAAAATCCCAGCACTTGGAAGGTGAGGCACCGGGAACAAAAGATCGGGAATTCAAGGCCATCCTCAGCTATATTTGAGAGAGTAGGGGGAGTATGATCGTGCCTGTAATTCATAAGCCAGCTGGCTCAGCCACCTTTGTGGAGTGTCTGGGCTCGGCCTGCCATTTTGCTGTGATCTTTCTTGGCACCATCCCCTGCTCCATCCCCCAGTGTTTATTTACCTTTACTGTCTGATTCCTTTGGTGTCTGACTTTGAAGTCATGACTTCTGGGTTAAAGTCATGGAAGTGATTTGGGAAGGTAGACTCCGACAGGAGCTTCTTGGAAACTTCAGAATGGGAAAGCAAGAAAGGCAAAGAAAGGTAAAGGAGGCGGGGAGGGGAATTAGGCTGTGGAGCCAGGAATCCGTTAGAAGAAAACCCAAGGGCTGTGGTTGCAGCTCAGTGGTACAGTGCATAAACCCCTGGTTTTGATTGCTAACAATGGGAAATGAATGAGACAGAGAAAGAGGTAATCATTACCTGAAATTCCACAGATAATACAATTACAAATAAGTTATTTCTGTAAGCTCTGTGGCTTGTATTTACCTCTTTTGTATGTAGATTGAAATTGAGGCAGGACTTAAAATTTTTCCATAAAAAGGCATATTAGATATAGAAATAAATACATACATGCATCAGGTCAAGATGGCAGGCAAAATGCTAGCCATGCAAACCTGACAGCCTGTGTTCTAGTCCAGGAACCCAGGTGAAAAAACAAACAAGTGGCTGGGTGGTGGTGGTCCACGCCTTTAATCCCAGCACTGGGGAGGCAGAGGCAGTCAGATCTCTGTGAATTAGAGGACAGCCTGGTCTACAGAGCAAGTTCCAGGGCAGCCAGGACTACACCCAGAAACCCTGTCTCAAACAAACAAACAAACAAACAAACACCAACCAAACAAACCAAAAACAGATTCAGTGGTACACATTGTAATCCCAGCAGCCCTACAGTTAGATGGGAGGTGGAGACTGAAGGACCACCCACAACCCCATAGGCTTGCTAGCCTTATATTGAGAAAACAGCAGCATAAGACAAGAGACCCTCAACAAAGTTGTCTTAGAGCTATTTTGCTGGGAGGAAACACCATGATCAAAAACAACCTGAGGAGGAAAGGGTTTATTTGGTTAACATATCCTGAATCACAGTCCACCGAGGGAAGCCAAGGCAGGGACCTGGAGGCAGGAGCAGCTGCAGAGTCCATGAAGAAGTTCTGCTTACTGGCTTGCTTCTCATGACTTGCATAGCACAGTACTTTTGCTGTGATAGGCCTGACCATGCTTTTGTTTGGAGGAATGTACATTTGGGGACTTTGGATATGAATGACAGATGTACTGAGGATGTTTTGAACTCTGGAGACCTGGCTTATGAGGTTTCAGAGGAAAAGAATTTTAGTATGTTGCCTAGAGATCATTCTTGTGATATTTTGATGAAGAATGTGGCTGCTTTTTGCCCTTGTCTGAAGAGTCTGCCTGGAGGTAAGGTAAAGAGTATTAGATTACTTTTGTTGACAAAGGAAATCTCAAAAACGCCTCCGTTAGACTTTATCCTGTGGTTCACTCTTCTGAGGATCATTTTGATCAAGTGAAGTAGACTGAAAAAAGGAAAGATACAAAATGTATGCTTCAAAGAATAAAGGGGCACCAGGAAGTGGAATGAAGTTAAACCTCTAAGCAAGATCCCACTCAGCTGAGCTTATTGCTTATTGTTTATTCGTTTACAGTTGAAAAAGACAAAGTTATATCGTGTTAGGCACTACTATGACCTGGTTATTTTCATTTGGACATGAGGGGATATAACTATGTGTCAAATTGACAAGGGGTAGATTGTGATGGCTATTCTCAGTTGTCAACTTTACTGTATCGGAAATGAACTACAAGCTAGAACCTACAAAGGTCTTGTGAAAAGGTAATGAAAGGCTTAGGTCTAGGTGCTGTGGTATGCACCTTCAATCCCAGCATTCTGGAGACAGAGGTATGCAGATCTCTGAGTTCAAGGCAAATCTACAGAGCAAGCCCCAAGACAGCCAAGCTTAGACAGTGAGGGAGTTGGAAGACAGAAAGCTGGCAATGATGTAACAGAACAAATGGGAGCAGGGCATGGTGGTGCACGCCTCTAATCCCAGCTCTCGGGAGGCAGAGGCAGGCAGATTTCTGAGTTCAAGGCCAGCCTGGTCTACAGAGTGAGTTCCAGGACAGCCAGGGCTATACAGAGAAACCCTGTCTCGAAAAGAAAAAGAAAAAGAAAAACCAGAACAAGTGGGGCCATTTTTCAGCCCCAGTAAGCAGCAGTACTTGGCAGCTTCGGCCATGTGGCTCTAACTTTAGAGTCAAGAATAGAAGGAGTTACTGGATAATTGATGTTGGATATCTAGAACTAAGAAATTAGTGGTGAATTAAGAAGAGACCAGTATCACTGAGGTAAAATCTTCTAGGAAGTGTTTTTCTGAGAGCACAAAAGTGTTACAAAGATAGCCAAGGTTAAACCTCATGCTGAAGCTGGACTTGGTAATGTGTAAGAGTCTCCCATGTGGTATGTTTTTGAAGGCATAAAGGGGTCATGGAGAACAGCTGAGGCTTGGCACTGTGAGAGGCCATGGAAAGCCATTGGTGAAGGTACAGCCTCAGTTGCAGTTGACAACCCAGGACTGAAGGGATCAAACAAAGAAGTTGAGGCTTGGCACCTTGAAGAGAGCCTATGAAAGGCTATTGGTAAACTTTAGTTATAGCAGACAACCTCAGTGTATTCAAGATGCCTGTGCCATGGGATGATTACCAAGAAGAGCAGCAGCAGTGGAGTAGAGTCAGCCATGGCCTAGAGTGCTACAAAGGGCAGAGCTAGAGAAGTGACACAAGGCCTTTGGAGGAGCTCAGAAGATCATGTGTGGATCCCAGACACTGGAACAAGAAGCTGTAACATTGAAGTTGCCTTAGAGACCCCAAGATATTAGACATGCCAGAGCTGTGGGACACTTGCTGAGCAAAGCTGTGGACAGGGAGTGGAACCAACCCAGGAGAAAGAATTGGGTTGTAGTCAACAAAGTTGGACACCAGACATGGAGATGCAGAGTTTGGAGTTTGCCAAGCAGGTTATTGGTCTCAACTTTGGTCCAGTGTTTTCCTCACTATGACATTTGGAATGGTAATGTATATCCTGTGATGTTGAAAGTATGCTATCTGTTTTTTTTTAATTTTGATTTTGTAGGGAATTCCAGTGAAGAGATTGAATGACTCTCAGAAGAAACTTTGAACTTTGGGCTTCTGAACATTGTTAAGACTATGATAGAGTATGGGAACTTTTGAAGTTGGAATAAATGTATTTTTCATTATGCTATGGCTAGGTATGGCCCCCATAGACTCATATGTTTGAACATGTCTATGGGGGCCAGGGAGTTTGAATATTCTTGGCTCATGGGAAGTGACATTATTAAGAGGTGTTGGAGTAGGTGTGGCCATATTGGAGGATGTGCATATATAATGCCGTATTTAATCACTGCTTTTACTGGAAAGAAGTTTATGGATAGCCAGCATCTTCAACTAGTCCTTGTAAAATAATGGCTTCTGACACAGTTCATTTTACTTTTCTTTCTTTACAAGAGTCCATGCAAACGAAGTATGTGAGTATATTCATGCTCCGACATGTATGACCACACTGTAAGGGAACTCGTGTATGCCTGCGCAACTGGAGGCCCAAGGTTGATATTGAGACTCTTCCTTAAGGGATCTTCCACCATATTCTTTGAGACTGGATCTCTCAGTCAAAGCCTCATAAAGCCAGTCTCTGGTAGCCCTCTAGGGATCCCCTGCCTGTACTTTCTAGGCATGGAATTTCAATAGGTAGGACCACCTGCCTGTCCACAATTTTCATGAGTTTTAGGATCTAAATCCTGGTGCCCTTTCTTGACTAGCATACAGTTTAACCACTGAGCCATCTCTCCAGCTCTCAACCTCTCTCTCTTATTTATTTATTTATTTATTTATTTATTTATTTATTTTATACGGACATAGTTATTTTTGGTTTTCTGTAACAGGAGTTCACTATGTAACAACCATGGCTGTCCTAGAACTTGCACTGTAGACCTGAGGTTAGCCTTAAACTCACAGAGAACCACCTGCCTCTGCCTCCCTAGTGCTAGGATTAAAGGTGTGTACCACCATGCCTGACTTTTATTTATTTATTTTTATTTATTATTTTTATGTGCATACAAGTATATGCCATGGCATGAATGTAATGGTTGAAGAAGAACTTTGGGTAGTGGGTTCTCCCCTTCTTTTTTTTTTTTTTTTTAAAGATTTATTTTATTTTATGTAAGTACACTGTAGCTGTCTTCAGACACTCCAGAAGAGGGTGCCAGATCTCGTTACGGATGGTTGTGAGCCACCATGTGGATGCTGGGATTTGAACTTATCACCTTCGGAAGAGCAGTCGGGTGCTCTTACCCGCTGAGCCATCTCACCAGCCCGGGTTCTCCCCTTCTATGTGGGTTCAAGAAATTGAATTCAGGTCATCAGACTAGTGAAACAAGCACTTTTACCCAGTGAGCCATCCCAATGGACCAGTTTGTTTGTATGTCTGTTATAAGGCAGGGTATCACCAGACAGTGACGGCACATGCCTTTAATCTAGCACTTATAAAAGGAGATAGAGGCAGAGAATCTCCGGAAACTCCTGGTGGAAAGGAGGCAGAAAAAAACAAACAAAGACTCAATAAGGTGGAAGGCAGGGGTCAATCTGACCAGGGGCTCTCACATCCACACTTACACATAAACAAACACGTCACTTAGATAGATGATTGATAGATGACAGATATATACATGATTGATAGACAGACAGTAAATAATTTTGCTGATTAAACTTTGTCTTAATTGGTCTATTTATCCTAGCACTTAGGAGGCAGAGGCAGATGGACCTCTGTGAGTTTGAGGCCAGCCTGATCTACACTGAGAGATCCAGACTAGTCAGGCCCATATAGTGAAATCCTAACCCCCAAAATACAAATAATAAACATGTAACTAGTAAGTTGCTGTCTTAATTATTGTTCTGTTGCTGTGAGGAAGGAGGCACAGTGACCAAGGCAACTCTTATAAAAGAAAGCATTTAGTTGAGGGCTTGCCGACAAGCTTCCGAGGGTTAATTAGTCCATCGTCATCATGGCAGGGAGCATGACTGCAGGGAGGTGTGGTGCTGGAGGAGTAGCTGAGAGCTACATCCTGATCCTCAGGTGCAGGTGGAGAAGAGAGAGAGAGATGCTGGTCTGTTGGAGAAGGCGTGTCCCAGAGCCACACCTTTTCCAACAGGGCCACACCTCCTAATCCTTCCCCAAAAGTTCATCACCTGGGGACTAAGCATGCAAGTATGTGAGCCTTTGGGGGCCATTTTCATTTAAATCACCACATTTGCCACAGTAAGAAAGACAACTGGTCACATGAAAGCTTTCTTCTTTCCTTCTCTCCTGAAGAGCCTCTTGTTTATCCAGCCTTTTCCTATACAACTTGAATACCCAACGAGTCTAGTATTTCTAAGACCATGCTTCCATCACTGACTAAAACTGGGCAAGTATCAAGGATGACTTTCCTTGACTCCTCTGAGTGTACTGGGCAGACTTGTTAATGTGACAGCTCCAGCAGCCATTGAACTCCAGTGCACCCGTAAAGCCATGGTGTACTGCTTAAATGACACACACTCAAACTGTCTGTTGTATATGACAAACAGGAAGATGGTGCAGAAAAAGACAGTGGGAGAAACTCGAAACACACATGGACTCATCAGGAATTATATCAGCTGTGGCAGTCACCACCACTGCCTGGCTACAAGGTCTCAGTCTTGACTCTGAACCCCATGTTGTCCTGAGGAACAACATCATACAAAGTTTCATGGTACACTGTCGCTGTCTTCAGACACTCCAGAAGAGGGAGCCAGATCGGATGGTTGTGAGCCACCATGTGGTTGCTGGGATTTGAACTCAGGACCTCTGGAAGAGCAGTCAGTGCTCTTAACCGCTGAGCCATCTCTCTAGCCCTTTCTTTTTCTTTTTAAAAACACTTTAAAAAGTTAATTTTTCTTTACATTTAATTTCTTTGTTTTGTATGTATGTATGCACATGTGTACCAGGGCACACTCATGTGCCAGAAGGTACCAGGTGAAAAATCTGCTCTTTCTTTCCACCCTTTGGGATCCAGGAATCACACCTAGGTCATTAGGCTTGCTGGAAAGAGTCTTTACTTCCTGGGCCCTCTTTTTACTTTTTGATATGTGAGATTGTAGATGGCTCCAATGGTCTTGGATGGATTATATCTCATAAAGTAAAACCAGAACCTGGTAGGGCTGTTCAAGAGTTTGATATATGTCCGTTCCTTGTAAAGTGTTTTCTGGTGAGATTTTAAGAAAATTGCAGCTGGGCATGGTGATGCACGCCTTTAATCCCAACACTTGGGAGGCAGAGGCAGGTGGATCTCTGAGTTTGAGGCCAGCCTCGTCTACAAAGTGAGTTCCAGGATGGCCAAGGCTACACAGAGAAACCCTGTCTCGAAAAACTGAAAAAAAAAAAAGAAAAAAGATGCAGGTTTGTAGACAGGAAGGGAGGAAGGCCTCGCACAATTGTGCTGTGATTTTTTTTTTCCCTCTCAGATGGAGGAGGCTTCAGCCAGACTTTGGGGTCAGAAACTCCTTATTTTTGCAGGCTCCCACAGCTCCCCTTCTCTTTCTATCCTGTATGTGAGTAGTCTCAGCAAGAGGTCAGAGCTGTGGAGGTCAAGTACCAGGCAGAGAATTCCCCAAGGAAGTCCTCATTCTCAGGCAAAACAGTGTCTGGAAATAACGTCCAGTCTTGCGTAAGGGACATGAGCTGCTCTGGACTGGCCTTTCCTTTTCCTACTGCTAACAAATGGTTTGGCTACACAACCTGAGAGCTGCCAATTTCCTTCACTTTTGGGCAGTGTCTGCTGCTCTCTCTCCCCGGGTACTATAAAGTTCTTAATCGGGACCAGCAAATGCTTCTGCACTGATTCTATTTGGCAAGAGACTCCGAGCATCTGGGGACAAATTGAGAACTGGAAATAGATCCTGCCCTTTGACTCAGCCTGACAGGACGGCTTGCTTCTTAATCCTACACCAAGTAAGGACTTGTCAGTGGGGAGGACTTACTAGTGGATCCCTCTCTGGGTCTGGTTTTGTTCCAGAGGTAGCTTTTATATTGAAAAAGAAGTAGAGACAGCTGGTACAGTGTCATATTCTCCCTCTTGAAAACTAACAAAGTCATATAGTTCCGAAAGTCTGGTGACATTCCTGCTCCTGTGAAGCTGGAATTACACAGAGCACTACCCTTATCTAGGCCATCTGGGGAAGCAATCTCTTGTCTCCCAGAGTAGAGGAGCTCATGGTCTACTTCCTTCCTTTAAGCTGGAGAACTTGTCATTTCATCCACCCTACGGTAAAGGTCTATATTCCATTTGTTTGGTCTTTTGAAACAATGTCTTAGGCTGAATCCCAGGCTGGTCTGGGACCTACTGTGTAGCCCAGTGCTGTCAATCTTTCAGTAATCCCCCTGCCTCTGCAATGTTGGGATTACAGGTGGGAGTCATTATGCCTATCTCAAAAACTTAGCATTATTTGATAGGTAAATTACATTCTATTCCTGCTTTACCTGCAAGAATCGATAGCAAAAGCAGGGACGTTTGTTTACAAGGAAACATTCCTTTACCATTGGATTCATGAATAAAGAATGATGAAGCCCATCTTTCCCTCCTAACCTTTTCTCTGCTGTAAACTCTGACAGCTCTGGTCAACCAACAGTATCCCTGAGGTGCCCTGTGGTGAGGAATATTTCCTCCCAAGATGTATTTATTTATTTCATCTATGAGTATTCTATTTGCATATACACCTGCATGCCAACATAAGGGATTATGTCACATTATAGATGGTTGTGAGTCACCATATAGGTGTTGGGAATTTAACTCAGGACCTCTGGAAGCCAGAACTTTTAACCCCTGAGCCACCTCTCTAGCCCAAGGATTCTTTAAATGAATTTGGAGCTGGGTGAGGTGGCGCATGCCTTTAATCCCAGCACTGGGGAGGCAGAGGCAGGCGGATTTCTGAGTTTGAAGCCAGCCTGGTCTACAAAGTGAGCTCCAGGACAGCCAGGGCTATACAAAGAAACCCTATCTCGAAAAAACCAAATAATAATAATAATAATAATAATAATAATAATAATAATAATAATAATGCATTTGGATCCTGTTACCTCAGCTTGGAGCCCAGCTCTAGAGGTTCTGACTAAGTAAGTAACCTTAGGTAAGTTACATGGTTTTAGTTTTTTCTTCTCTAAACTATTTTGATATTTAAATCCCAGGTTATATCTGAAAGTGTCTGGGGAGCTGGGAATTAATTTTAGTAGAGAAGCACTTCCTGACATGTACAAATTCTGGATTCCATTTCCATCATATATATAGTGCCTCACATACTACAGATGTTCTACCAGCTGTCCTGAGGATGAGACGTTGTTCTTGTAAGTTTTGATCACAGAACGGTTTGCACCTGTCGTGATACACAATTTGACTTGTGGTTTTGGGTGCTGGGGAAATAATCATGGTCTTACAAATGCTATTACACAGCATTTATGTTTATTAAACATAAATGTTTCATCCCTGACTTTAAAAAAATGTCACCTGGATGTAATGAATCACATTTATACTTCCAGCCCTTGGGAGGCTGAGGTGGGGCTGCAAGTTGAAGGCTGGCCTGGGATATAATGTGATAGAGAGGGAGAAGGAGAGGGAGAGGGGGAGAGGGGGAGGGGAGAGAGGGGGAAGAGGGGGGGAAGAGGGAGAGGGAGAGAGAGAGGGAGAGGGAGAGGGAGAGGGGAAGGGAGAGAACATTGCTGTGTAGAACTGTGATCTTAGCACTTGGGAGAGAGAAGCAGGAGAATATCATGCTACTGCTGCATCTATTTGATATGCATAATTAATGTGTTAAATTAATAAAAACAAAACCTTTAAAAGTTAAACTAAGCCGGGCGTGGTGGCGCACGCCTTTAATCCCAGCACTCGGGAGGCAGAGGCAGGTGGATTTCTGAGTTCGAGGCCAGCCTGGTCTACAAAGTGAGTTCCAGGACAGCCAGGGCTATACAGAGAAACCCTGTCTCGAAAAACCAAAAAAAAAAAAAAAAAAAAAGTTAAACTAAGGGGCTGGTGAGATGGCTCAGCAGGTAAGAGCACCCGACTGCTCTTCCGAAGGTGATGAGTTCAAATCCCAGCAACCACATGGTGGCTTACAACCACCCTTAATGAGATCTGATGCCCTCCTCTGGTGCGTCTGAAGTCAGCTACAGCGTACTTATGAAGAATAATAAGAAACGAATCCTTGGACCAGAGAGACCAACCGGAGCAAGCGAGGCTGTCTGGAGCGAGTGGGGCCGTACGGGGGCGGCCGGAGCGAGCGGGGTCGAGTGGAACGAGCGGGGTTGACTGGAACAAGGAAAAAAAAAGTTAAACTAAGAATGGTAAGATGGCACACCTAGTAAAAGCATTCACCAAGCAAGCTTGATGGTATGAGTTCAATCCCTGGAGTCTATATTAAAATGGAAGGAGAGACATGACTTCCAAAAGTTGTTTTTCTTCATCTATACACATATATACACTGACATGCTATTACTAGAGAGATGGGGAGGGGGAACAGAGGGGAAGGAGGAGGAGAAGAGGAGGAGGGGAAGGAGGAGAGAAGAAGAAATGAAGATATTTGGCAAAGGGAAAAGTTAAAAGGTAGGAAAAATAATGAGGCATGGATAGAAAGAGAAAATTATAGGAACATGTGAAGGCAAAGGGGCCCTTGATCCCAGAGTGTGGTTGAAGCTTTCTTTTAGCAGCTGACAAGCAAGAATTCCCCCACACAGTTAACAGTAGCTTAAGGCCTTCCTCCCTTCCCAGTTGTAAACCTGCCATTTTCTAGGAATCTCACCTAAACTTCATTTACAGCTCCTGCAGTCCCAGTGGCTCCTGGCTAAAAACCGTGACATTGTACAATATCGATAGTTCTACATGCTGGGCTGGGACTCATTTGGGTATGTCGTGCTTTCTGCAACTTTTCTTTAAGAAGACTATGCCCTTGTCCTTAGGTGTGCTTTTATCTTTTTCAGGGCTGCCTTTCTTTCTAACTTTAATAAAACCCCAATTCTGTGTCACACCCACTAGTCTTGAAATTCTTTTCTAAGTTCCAAAGCAATCAGGGGAGCGCCTCTGGATGCTAAGGGTGACAGTGTGGAGCTGTGCCTTATTCCCTCAGTGCTGACAGTAATACCTGGGGTTAAGTACATATCATCTTGGACTGGAAAGATGCCTCAGTGGTTAAAAGTGCTTGCTGTCAAGCCTGATTGATAGGTTCCTGTTTTAAAAAAGACTACATTTTCCAGAGTCCCTTGCGGCCGGAAGGGCGGGACTATGGGAGGAAATGTAATGCAATAAATTTTACTTCCTTATAAAGGTCGCTGTTTCTCCTCTCCCGCGCCCTTTTAAGCATTCTCTCCTCCACCTGTATGGTATTTGATATGTGTCTCAATTTTCCGTAGTGAGATTATGCTCCCTCGGTGTGTAGTCAATAAACATGTTTCCTTCTGCCTAATGTCAGACGTGCTTCTCCTTTTCTGCCTTTTCATCTCTTGACAATGCATCAGAAGCCAGGTGGTAGAGGTACACACCTTTATTACTAGCACTTGGAAGGTAGAGGCAAGTGTATTTCTCTAAGTTCGGGGTAGCCTGATCTACAGAGTGAATTATATAGGACAGCCTGAGCTACACAGTGAAACCCTGTCTTAAAAAAAGAAAAAAAGAAGAAAAAAAAAAAAGCATCGGAAATCTAACACACATGTTCTGAGAATTCAGTCCCTGGGATCTACATGGTAGGAGAGAACTGATTCGCACAAGTTGTCCTATGCTCTGAGCTCCACATGCACACGGTAGCACATGGTACCACACATAATAAATACAATATAAAACATAATCTTTAATATAGTATACTAGTACCTAGGTATCTAAAATTTACTTCTAAACTACTGAATAGGCACAACCGTGACTCATTTTTCCAGGGAAGACCAAATCTATTACAAAATTTCGGTGTCCAGAAAAAAAAGAAGCAAGAATCGGGATCTGGGGAAGAGCAGCAGGTGTTCTGTGTGGCTGAGGAGGTGACAAGAAGCTCCTGAGGCTGTCCCTAAGAGGCCAAAAAAATATGAATGAAGAAGATAAGGTTTCAATCAGCGCTAAGCCTGCCCCGCGAGAGCTCGCGCATTTGTGAGGGCGTGCTCACTCCTTCACTGTCCTGTGGAGCCTGCTGAGGAGTCAAAGCACACCCTCCCAAACTGAAGAAACGTATGGACAAGAAGTTATCATTGAAGTTATACGGTGCCAGACACTACAAGGAATGCCACAGGGCTTTGATCCCTTTATGAATCTTGTGATTGATGAGCGTGTGGAGATGGCAAATGGTGGACAACAGAGTAACATTGGAATGGTGGACACTTAAAAAAGAAGTATCCATGCACTGGTCTTCCTTCTTGATTTTCTTGTGTTTTTCAAATTGTATCTTGGGTATTCTAGGTTTCTGGGCTAATATCCGCTTATCAGTGAGTGCATATCAAATGACTGACTTCTTTTGTGATTGGGTTACCTCACTCAGGATGATATCCTCCAGATACATCCATTTGCCCAAGAATTTCATAAATTCATTGTTTTTAATAGCTGAGTAAATGTACCACATTTTCTGTATCCATTCCTCTGTTCAGGGACATCTGGGTTCTTTCCAGTTTCTGGCTATTATAAATAAGGCTGCTATGAACATAGTAGAGCATGTGTCCTTATTACCAGTTGGAACATCTTCTGGGTATATGCCCAGGAGAGGTATTACTGGATCTTCCAGTAGTAATATGTCCAGTTTTCTGAGGAACCGCCAGACTGATTTCCAGAGTGGTTGTACAAGCGTGCAATCCCACTAGCAATGGAGGAGTGTTACTCTTTCTCCACATCCTCGCCAGCATCTGCTGTCATATGTAGCAGACGGTGGCCTAGTCAGCCATAATTAGGAAGAGAGGCCCCTTGGTCTTGCAAACTTTATATGCCCCAGTACAGGGGAATGCCAAGAAGTGGGAGTGGGTGGGTAGGGGAGCAGGGCAGGGGGAGGGTATAGGGGACTTTTGGGATAGCATTTGAAATGTAAATGAAGAAAATATCTAATAAAAAATTGAAGAAGAAGGAGAAGGAGAAGAAGAAGGAAAAGAAGAAGAAGATAGGGTTTCAAACAGAAAGAGAGGAGGAGCAGACAAACACTAAGGAGCTGCTGAGCACAGTTGGAATTTAGAAATCTAGCCCAGAATTTTGTAATACTCACCAAAATGCAAGAAGCTCTACAATCCATCCCCTGCATCACGTAAAATGGGTGTGGTGGCACACAATACCAGTACTCAGAAGGGGGAGGGGGGAGGACTCGGTCATCCAGGGCCACACGAAACCCTGTCCCAAGCAGTCATTTAGCCAGCCTGTGTCTTGGCTGACACTGACCCTGAGTCCTGTAGCCATCCTGGCAGAAGTAAAGACACTCTAGAAAGACGTGTGCCCCTCCCTTTGGCTATCAGACTACTGAAACAATGGACCCCAAGAAGTTGGAATTTCCCCAGGAATCTCATGCTGGGAAAAGGAAAAGGCTGGAGCCTGGTGCCAAGCAGAGGGGGGACTGGAGCTGAGACAGTGGTGATGGTTGGGACAGCACCTTGACCAGTCTGCTCAGTTATGCATACCCCTTTCTCACCTCAGGACCCTGAAGACGGATTGCTCTTCCCAATGTGGCCATATCAAATAAACATCCTCTTTCTGGTTTTGGTGTCACTCTTTTCTGTAATTAGCCAGTTGAAACTGGTTGGCTATAGGACTGCTAGGGCTTACTTACTTAGTGTTTGATTCTAACAACTCCTCTGATAACAATTGCCTTTCAGGTTGTCAGGATTTTGTGGCAAGCCTGCTGCCAGCTGAGCCAGGTCATCTACCCCTACTTCCAGACCTTTGCCTGGGTGTCTTTAAGGCAATTGGCTGATGGGGGACCTGATATTCCCAACACCGTTATGTAGTGAGCAGATGAGGTGAGCAAACTGTAACTGTTATATAATATTTTGTTTGTTTTATTTTTGAGTCATGGTTCCATGGAGCCTGTTCTGGCACTGAAACCTGAACAGTGATAGAAGAGAACGTCTCAAATATCAATAAATATCCCACTTTAAGCTGTAACACCAGCATTTTCAAGGCTGACATAGGGGGATCATGAGTTTGAGGATAGCCTGGGCTACATGGCAAGAGCTTGCATCAAAACAAAATCCTTACTTTAAGTTACGTGGTATAGAAAGCACTGCTTGCTTTTGATGTTTTTATAAGACAGCTGGGGAGAAACTGCCTGTCTCTCAAAGCTCCAAATGAAATATTAAGCCAGGATTAACATCAACATAAGATCAAATTTTACACCATTACAAGAAAGTTAGTAGGAAGTGTCAGAACATCTTCCTGCTTTAGAATATTTGCTTACTCAGTTTAAAGAGATGAAGCAGAGCTAGGATGTGGGGCCCAATACCTCTGAGATCACTGAGCAAGCTCGTCTTCAGGGAGAGGGCTGTCTTCCACCACTGGAATATCTTGGTCTTGTCATAATATTCATCCATATCGATCTGATCATGTGAGTTTCTCGTCTTAACAGAGTGAAACACTGAACCAAATGTTTCATCGACAAGGTAAAGCGGCACTCGTAACTAGGGTAAGCATGCCTACTTCGTACTTTTTCTTCACCTGCGGGAAGTTCTTTTTGACCAGTTGAGTAAAGACCATGAAGTTCAATCCTGGGTTTTGGATAGCTTTCCGCAACGTTACCCAGTGAGAATGGAACTGTAACAGCGATCTAATTCGGATGTGTCTTGACAGACAAAAAAGAAGCTGTGCGCATGTGCACAATTTAAACGAAGAGCAGAAACTCTGAAGAAATGGAAGCTGGAGACTTTGCGGAAATGTTTGTGAGTATATGGAGGCACCTCCAGGATGTGAGAGTATTTGTCTCCTGTAAGATAAATCTTCGAAGGGCTCCACTGAATGGCTGGGAGAATGGCCCCAGTTCTCTTGGTGCATCGCTCCCTGTGCAGGCATGATGGCATGAGCTTGTTGCCCAGCATCCACATGAAAAGGCTGGGCTCAACAGCATATTGCTGTAACTCTAGAGCTGGGGAGATAGAAACAGGAGGATCCTTGGGGCTTACTGGACAACTAGTGTAGTGGAACGAGGGATCTCCAGGTTCATAGAGAGAACTATGCCAGTGGAAGGACCCACGCTGGTAAACGAGCTTGCTGCACAAGTCTGGAAGTCTGATTCTGATCCTGGGGCCTATTGTTGAAGTAGAGAACCAGCCCCACCAAGTCGCTCTCTGACCTACACGTGTGCATTCTGGCACTCTCACCGCTATACCCACAACAAATAAATAAAATAAAGGGATGGTGAGATGGCTCAGCGGGTAAGAGCACCCAACTGCTCTTCTGAAGGTGATGAGTTCAAATCCCAGCAACCACATGGTGGCTTACAACGACCCGTAACAAGATCTGACGCCCTCCTCTGGTGCGTCTGAAGTCAGCTATAGTGTACTTATGAATAATAATAAATGAATCCTTGGACCGGAGAGAGGGACTGAGCAAGTGGGAGCAAGCGAGGCTGGCCGGAGCGAGCGAGGCGAATGGGTGGGCAGCCTGTGCAAGCAGGGCCGACCGGAGTGGGGGGGCAGACCAGAATGAGCAGGGTTGACCGGAACGAGGAAGAAAGAAAGAAAGAAAGAAAGAAAGAAAGAAAGAAAGAAAGAAAGAAAGAAAGAAAGAAAGAAAGAAAGAAAGAAAGAAAGAAAGAAAGAAAGTGGAGAATACACACACATCTTAGAAGCTGAGATGTTCTGAATAGTCAAAGGTCAAGATTACCCCTTTGATGATTCTCAGAGTTCTTTCTCAGTGACTTGCACATTTAATTGCCCAGGAGCTTATTGCAGCCGTCCCTTTAACAAACCTTATCTCACAGACACTGTTAAAAGTCAGCACCCCCCCCCCCCACCTTGAGCCCTCAAGGTCATCTGACTTGTGCCCTCTGTTCAGAACCATGCTCACCAGGAAAAGACTGCCACCATGTGGCAGGTAGGTAGTGTTGCCCCCTTTACTAAGTAATATGTAATTTAAGAGATTATTTTTTTAAAGTTATCTTTACTATCTTTAGTTACACATGTGTGTATGTGGGAATGTGCACAGGAGTGAGGTGCCCTTAGAGGTATCAGAAGACTCAGGAGCTGGTATGAAAGAGGGTTGTAAGTCTCTTTAACTGATGTAGGTGCTGTGAGCTGAACTCAGGTTCTCTGGATGAAAAATAGCAAATGCTCTTAACCACTGGACCATCTCCCCATCCCCAGTAATTTGTAACTTGATAACTTGTCCTCATTATAATCAAAAATTATTCTGTCTAATCTGCAATTCTTGCCCTCCATGCATCTGCCAGATATGTTACTCATAGAATTGCTAATCTTCATATACTAATATGATATATAATAGTATTATGGAACTTACTTTTTTTTTTATAAAGGATCTCATGTAGCCCAGGGCGGCTTTGTACTTTCTATGAAACTAGGGCTGGCTTTGAACTCCTAATCTTTCTGCCTCCAAAGCTTAAATACTGACATTGCAGGTATATGCCACTGTACATCCTGTGTTCTAGTTTCATTTCTGTTGCTGTGATAAATACAGCCCATTTGTGCTTGGTGCATATGGGGGTCAGAAGAGATCATCAGATCCCCTGGAACTAGAGTTCAGATGGCTACAAACCATCCTGTGGGTGCTGGGAACTGAATTCAGGTCCTCTGCAAGAACATCAAGTGCTCTTAACTGCTGAGCCATCTCTCCAGCCCAGGGTTCACTGATCTTAATGTGCATTTCCTGTCCCAGATAGTGGAGGCAGAATAGGGTCATTCAAGGAAGTCTATTCACAGTTCAGGCCTCCTGCTCTTGGAATAAGAAGACAAAAATGAGGTGAGAAAGCAGGAACTTGACATCTCGGGATACCATCCTTCTCTGCTGTGAGACCAACCACGGAGAGCAGAAGATCTGCATTCTCACAGGGCATTTAGGAAGCCTCTGCCTAGAACAGACCTGAGAGCCAAAGCACCCAAACCGGTTTTGTCATCAACTCAACTTCTTTAGTATGGGGAAGTGGCTTGGTTGGTAGTGTTTGCCTAGCATTCATGAAGCCCTGTGCTTAATTCCCAGCAACACATAAAAGTAGGCATGGTGGCACACACCTGAAACCCCAGCTCTTGGGAGGTAGAGACAAGAGAATCAAAAGTTCAAGGTTATTCTTGACAAAGCAGTGAGTTTTTAGAGACAGGGTTTCTCTTTGTAGCCCTGGCTGTCCTGGAGCTCACTCTGTAGACCAGGCTGGCCTCGAACTCAGAAATCTGCCTGACTCTGCCTCCCAAGTGCTGGGATTAAAGGCGTGCGCCACCACTGCCCGGCTTAAATTTTTTAAAACTTTATTTAATTTATATGAGTGTTCTATCTGGATGTACACCTACATGCCAGAAGAGGGCATCAGATCACATTGCAGATGGTTGTGAGCCACCATGTGTTTGCTTGGAATTGAACTCAGGACCTCCAGAAGAGCAGTCAGTGCTCTTAACCACTGAGCCATCTCTCCAGCCCCTAGTCTTACATTCTTGACCCCGAGGATTTAATGCAGGTTGTCAGGCTTGAGGCGGATGAGTCATTTCTGTGGCCCAGAGTTGATGTTTACTAGGAATGCATGCCTTAGGTTGTTTTGCCTTTTGGGGGCCTTGGGAGAGATGTTCTTTGTTTATTTGGCTTTGGGTTTTTTGTTTGTTTATGTTTTTTTGAAACATTTCTCTGTGTATCTCTGGGTGTCCTAGAACTTGCTCTGTACACCAGGCTGGTCTCAAACTCAGAGGTCCCCCTGCCTCTGGCCCCTGCCTGTGCTGGGATTAAAAGTGTGCCAGGTTTTGGGTTGCTGTTGTTGTTGTTGTTGCTGCTGTTGTTGTTGTTGCTATTGTTGTTGCTGCTGCTGTTGTTGTTGTTGTTGTTGCTGCTGCTGCTGTTGCTGTTGCTGTTGCTGTTGTTGTTGTTGCTGCTGCTGCTGTTGCTGCTGTTGCTGTTGGGTTTTTTTTTTTTTATTTTTTTTAAAGATTTATTTTATTTATTATACGTAAGTACACTGTAGCTGTCTTCGGACACTCCAGAAGAGGGAGCCAGATTGGATGGTTGTGAGCCACCATGTGGTTGCTGGGATTTGAACTTATCACCTTCGGAAGAGCAGTCGGGTGCTCTTACCCGCTGAGCCATCTCACCAGCCCATGTTGCTGTTGTTGTTGTTGCTGTTCTTGCTTGGTTGCTTGGGTTGTTTGTTTGTTTGTTTAGTTTTTCTGTTGGTTGGTATAACAGAACCCAGGACTTCATGCATGCTAGGCAAGTGCTCTACTACTGAGCTGCATACATCCCCAGCCCCTTTTTACTTAAAGACAGGGTGTTACTAAATCGACCAGAATGGCCTTTAACTCTTGATCCTCTTGCCTCAAAGTTAACTGCAGTTGTAGACTCAAGCCACCCTGCCCAACTTAAAATAGGTTTGTGTCTCAATGAATTAGTTTTATCAGACAATTTAAATTCTGCTTACTATTTATAAGTTTGGAAATTGATTAATATTCATGTATTTTTCTTTTCTCTTTTTTTTTTCTATCCGAGTCCCTTTCTTAAAAAAAAAAAAATAGGCCATGACAGCTTGCCAAAGGAAAAAAGAAAAGGGTTCTGCATAACCATCCTGGCTAAGATCTGACTGAAGGTCTCAGTGGTGTTGAGTAACCTCAGAGATACTGCTTTTCTTATGATTCTGTCTAGAGATGGAGACACTGGAGACCCACCAGTTGCCAGGAACTTCAGTTACTAGATGCCTTATCAACCAAGGAAATCCCATTTCTCTTCCTGTTGAGATATTAAGCAGAGCTGCAGACATCCACGGGGTTGGCAGGGAGGAACACACCACCTCTCCCATCTCTATGTAGTATAGATAGAAAGAAAGAGAGAAAAAAACCTATCTACTGTGCCAAGTACTATGCTGTGTGTCTTATGAATCAGGTCTCAAATGATCCTCACAATGACTTCATTGTCCAGATTTGACAATGGGGAAAACTAAGGGTCAATGGAGCTAGAAAATAACTAAAAACACTGGGAAACGGATTAGTTGGTAATTTATGTGGGTGGAGAATGAGAGCCAGGAAACTGTTTCTCCCACAATAATCCCTTACATAGTAGGCCTGCTGGTTCACAGTTTTGCAAAGCATGTGAGCATCCCTTTAGCATCTCTCTGGCATCCATCTTACCTCCTCCATCGCCCCATTCAGTCTTGCTACTCTCAATCTCCCTCCCCATATTCCATCCAACTTGGTCAATATCGAGCTCCTTGGTCCTAGTGACCATTTGACCATATCTCTGGTTCAAACTGGCTCTCAATTCTGCAATTTGCTTCCTACTCTTTGGCTTCTAGACCTATAAAGAAGTGCATTCACCTTTATTATCCATTGACTGGTCTGTAGAATTGGACCATGCTTCCTGCATGAAACATCTGACCCGGGTGTCACAGTGAAGTCAGGTAAACAGATGGGAGCTAGAAAAGTGTGTTGCAGAAGCAGAACATGAGCTTCGTGTGATGGCTTACACCATAAACCCAGCACATGGAAGGCTGAGGCAAGGGGACTGCAGAAAGTTCAAAGTCAGCTAGGGCTATATAGTGAGCTCTAGACCAGCTTATAGTACAGGATACCCAGTGACAGAAGCCATTCAGGAAGGGTACAGCAAGCAAGTGAATTACCTGGAGATGGTTCACCATTTTGCATGGCTGGGATGGATGTGCTGAGAGGCAAGGTCCCCAGAGACTTCATTCTCATAACTGGGACTGGAGAGTTTATTGTAGGTGCAAGGACAGAAATAAATGACTTCAAAATAGGGCTGGAGAGATGGCTGAGCAGTTAAGAGCACTGACTGTTCTTCTAGAGGTCCTGAGTTCAATTCCCAGCAACATGGTGGTTCATAACCATCTGTAATGGGATCTGATGCCCTCTTCTGGTGTATCTGAAGAGAGCAATCATGTATGCATTCAATTTATGCATACATAAATAAACCTTTTTTAAAAAGACTTCAAAATAATAAGACACAAGACAGATGATTTGTCTCTTGACAAAACCATGCTAACGTATGGTATTAAAAACTATTGGTTTAAACTTATAATGAACTTATGGAACTAGAAAATAAATAAGGGATGTTCAGTCAGATACTAGTCTTAATAAAAAGACATGTAAACAATTCTATTATAACTCCTTAAAGCTTACTGACCTATGACATTAAGTATTACCTTAAACTTACTGTGAACTTATGGAATGCAAAAGTGCTTAGAAAACCATGTAATCAATTATCCTGAGAAGGTATAAAAACTAGGACCGAATT